>ATSW01004548.1:0-18018 GCA_000444245.1 Botryllus schlosseri
CGCATTGCTCTATCAAGTATGCCGGACCCCAATTGTGGAACAGCATCTCGTCGGCAATCCGACAGTCGTCGAGCATGTCCACTGTCCACATTCAAGTCGAAATACAAGCAATTTCTTCTAAATGAATACTAGCCAGTCGTCAGGATTACCGGACCACGACCTAACATCGACCTCGCCCTTCCCCATATGCCACCTCATGTTGTCGCTTGCCTTTTATATTCTCTGTATTACTTTTCATTCAGTGTTCATGCCTCTTCTTTACTTCGCCTAGGCTAAGGTGGGTGTCTGATATAAAAGGCTACTCCAAGTTGTTTTGATACCTTCCTATCTTTTCATTGTATCGCAGTCTTGTGATGTTTTGAAACGATGAAAATATTAATAAGCCTGATTGATTTATTGAATTACTAATCAAGTAGAAAAAGAATTATAGAGCGAATTCAAAGTAATTTAACAATTCGTTTCCAAGTCGTTTCGACACCTTCCTATCTTTCATTTTATCGCAGTCTCGTGATGTATCAAAATGATGAAATTTTTAGCAATATATTGAATTGAATTGAAAAAGTGCTCCCAGCCTAATTTTGCCTGAAAAACAAAAAGTGTTTCGCAAAAGTAGAAGTAGTCTGAGGACAGAACCACTTGAGGAGGTAGTGCAAGTAAGTAAAATATACTCGAGTGCTCCGAGTACTTCGTTCCTTACTGCCTCTGTTACTGTGACATATCTCTTCATCGCCAGCCCATTTTTGATAATATTTCTGTCGGACTATTTCTCATTGAGTGCATGAACCATTACCACGTTGCACCACAATTACTGTAACTGTAAGCTAAAGTGGTAGGTGAAATTATTGACTTCACCAATTCGTTTTGACTCCTTACTTTTTTTCGTTGCATATATATATTGCCGTCTTTTAAATCTATGGGAGTAACAATAAACGAATGAATGCACGGCTTGCTCTCCATGGTCTTCACACTTGGGTGCGTGATGCGTGCTTGGCAGTAATGTCACTTTTCGAAGTATGTGATATTTTTGGATCGCGGGAAGGCGTACGGGAACTCCCATTTTCCGTTTACTCCGACTTGGACGTTAATTCATCAATTATTTGCAGTTAAGATATTGCTAAGGGCATGAACTGGGTCAGCCGAGTATGCGCTAACGCTTTGCGCCTGCCAGGCGTGTCAAAAATGAGCCGGTTTCAACCAATCCGACTCATTTCGAGAGGTTTATCAACGACCTTAACCCGGCAACCGACGGCGACGAACAATACCGGACTAATTAGCGCTCTCCCTTCTCTTACTGTGCAGCAATTTCGATTTACAAGAAGAGGACGAGATTACGTCGCAAGTAATATGAAACGGATGAAGCGATGCGGTAAGCAAAAGTATCTGGCGACGTCGAAGGGGAAAGTTATTTTAATAAAGCGAATGATGAAAGGCGTCAATCCGCGTGTTTTAACTCATTGAATCTCGTGATTTTGACTCGCAATTGTGATGAGTGAATGTCCTCTTTAAATTCTGCTTGCTTGGACTTTTCAGTGTGATTGTACTGACTGTATTACCACTATACTACTTTATCTACTTGTCTGGTTGAAAAGAAGATTCATAAGATTCAATATACAAAAGTTGTATCCTCCATTCTTAACTTGTTTGATTAGCTGGCATTTGGATTTTGTGCTATGGTACGTGTTGTGTGGCTTGATTGAAACCGACCATATACACATACACTGTGTAATGATAATTTGCAAGAATTCTAATAGAAGAGTCATTTAGCACAATATACTATTTGATGTGTCAAGACGGTTACCAGGTGTCGTCACACCTTGTGTACAGTGGGCAGAATCTTTTGTGTGCACGAGACACTAATTCCATTNNAGTATAGATGACTACCGTAATGTTTGGATCATCATTGATCCTGTCATGTTTGTAAAATACGATAGTTGGATTTGACGCACAAATTTTCTGATTGGTAAAGTGTTCACTCGCANACNGTCGTTATATTTTGCATTGTCAGACAGGGGAAACCAGAAATTGGTTTCTATTCTTGAACGATATTCAATTTTCCTTCAGTTTAACTACCTAAATATAAGATACCGCTGCGTATCCCGTATCTGTAAAAGGATCCTA
Source organism: Botryllus schlosseri (assembly GCA_000444245.1). Taxonomy (NCBI): domain Eukaryota; kingdom Metazoa; phylum Chordata; class Ascidiacea; order Stolidobranchia; family Styelidae; genus Botryllus; species Botryllus schlosseri. The sequence continues at coordinate 2,119 of ATSW01004548.1, forward strand.
CCGCTCTTTTGAGAGTAACAACCCTTGTGATGGCGACAGTACCGACTCACAACGAAAACCTCACGACTTACAAATTAGTCGTCGTAGGAGATGGCGGTGTCGGCAAAAGCGCGCTCACTATTCAGTTCTTCCAAAAAATGTTTGTCGAGGACTACGACCCCACGATTGAGGACTCTTACATCCAACACACAGACATCGACACGCAATGGTGCATACTAGATGTGCTAGACACCGCCGGTCAAGAAGAGTTCAGTGCCATGCGCGAGCAGTACATGCGGACCGGCGACGGTTTCTTGGTAGTATACAGCGTCACGGATAAAGGGAGCTTTGAAAATGTCCCGCAGTTTCACGAGTTGATCTTACGTGTAAAGGATAAAACGTCGTTTCCGATGTTGCTCGTCGCCAATAAAGTGGATCTGGTACACCAAAGAAGCATCACCGAGGAGCAAGGGAAGGAAATGGCAGGCCGGTTTAACATACCTTATATCGAAACTAGCGCAAAGGACCCGCCTCAAAACGTGGACCGTGCTTTTCAAGACGTCGTGCGGTTAATCAGACAGCAGTCCGGGGAGAACAGTAGAAACGGCGCAAATAATGATGACCGTACGAAACCGTTCTGTTGCAATATCGTTTAAAATCTGCCGAACAATGCACTGACAAAGACAAATAAGTGGCTCCCTGATAGACTCGTAAAAAATAGTGCTTATTGAGGTTGTTAGTGAAATTTTTTCGCTGAGAACGGGCGTCGAGTAAATATAGATATATTATCCTGCGCTTGCGGGCTAGCTATTCTATTGCAAACGATATGGAAAAGATGACGTTTCGCTACTTAGACAAATGTTCAAGTATTATAGGCATTGACGTCGTGAATTTCAATTATATATTTAATCCACTTACCACCTATTTCACTAGATACTCCAGTTACTACATGACCCAATCCTGTCTTTCTGGGACGCTTCTCACTGACATGTATATTGGTGTAAATGTCTTTTAGAATGGAATGTACTAGTGGCCTGTGATGTTTTTAGGAGGAGTGATGATGGAATTTGTAATCCCGGCAATAAAATGGGTAGTTTTACAAAGAGCTTCAAGCCCGCATGTGACCGAAAAGTTTTTTGGAATTACAAAATTCTGAAAAGTTCATCGCCTAACCGGAGGCACGAAATGAACAGCACGGTCTCGCCATCTGTATCTTTGTGTCATATGCAGAGTCAACTGTCAATCTCATCTTTAATTAGTTTGCTATGATTACTGGTTGTACGACGGGACTTGATATTCACACTGTAGTATACAAAAAAGTCATGAAAAACCTAAGATTCAAATATTAAGGTGGATAGTTGAGAAGGAAAAAATGTAATTCACGGTTAGTATATAGCCTAAAATGCACATCTCTTGCGGGCATTCGTTGACGTAGATTAACTGGGCTTTGAACACGAGTGATTGTGGTATGTACTTGAAATGAATTCTTATGTATATCTAGTAAATGTTTCGTTGTGTTCAATTCGTTGTGTGTTGAAGGTCTTCAAGGCATCATAACAATTGGATCAGCTATAGAATGGTATAGACCTGGTATTGCGTGTTCTGTCATTTACTTTCACGCGTAAGTCAACTAATGATACAAAAACTTGATTTTGATAACGCACATTTTTCTTGACTATGTCGATTTCCATTGATTCACCATTATGCCACCCGTAAAGAATGCCGATCGATGTTAGGTAGTCATATACTCTCTGTGGACAAACAATATAATCGATTTCATACATTGCATGACTATTGCCTGTGCACGACAGCGCTATGGACTTGAGAAAGTTTAAGAGATATGCAATGCACTATTTTGGCCCCTCACTAATCCCTATAAGCTTGTTTAAACGCAAGATCATCACCCTATTGACTATGATGCATGCAAAATATCTCTTGAACTCAAACTCAAGTTCGAATTCAAGACACAGTCGTGCATGCGGCACCAAACTATCGATTGAGCCCTATCCCATGAATGGATTACTTGATTTTTTTATGCTGTAATTTCGTAATTGCGAATTGTCATGTACTAACTGTGGATGGAATTGGAAATATGTGATCTGGCGATTCAACACGACTAATATATCGAGACTAACCCTATCTAAATTGAAAATTTTTATAATAATATAACGCATTGATGGTTGTTGACTGGATTGTCTGTACGATATGATATGGTACAGTGTACTGAACCTGAAATGGTTAGTGTACTCAGCTTTGCATAGCCTATCTAATATCAGTTATCAATATGCTTGATTTTGTATTTTGAAACGTCAAAATTATTGGCTGTCTATGTAATGATCCTATGCTTGATACGCTATTGCTGTTAAATCGGTATACAGTGTTGTCACATTTGCATATTGCTTTATTCGGTGTTCTCATACAGCAATGATTCAAATCTGAACCATTTCTGGAAGCGTTTTTTTTTGTTGCGCTGCTATTTTCGAAAGTGTTCATTTTTAGGATAATAAATCACGGGTATAGTTAATCATGAGTGAAATTATGTGCCGTCATAGTGAGATAACGGTAGGCTTAATTTAATATAAATTTGTTACCATTCTTTGCGTTTCTTTTTCATGCCTTATCGTACATTAACATCGTGTTTTAAATGCTACTACTGCATTAAGTGCTTGGATTATGGAGAAAAGGAAAGCTTTCGCAGAGGCGCAGTGCATATTCAAGCCTCGCACTGGTTTACAGTGATCCGTAAGTATGGGCTTTCTTCAACTTAGCTTAATTCTGCATGCAGTTTCTCAGTTAGTTACGATTTTTGACAGTCTAGCCATGCCATATTTGCAAATTGTGCATTCGTAAGGGCAAATGCAAAATGCAACCAATGCGTTGCTCAGATCCCAGATTTGTTATATTATGCCTTATGGAGCTGGCTTCCTCAGGTTTTGGAGACTTTCAACAAAATATATCTTTCCAGCATAGGAATGTATCTTACTTACACTTTCCAGCGTAGGCTTGCGGTATTCCGACATTTGAATGTGTCGACATGCTGTTTATCATTGACTCAGATGGTTCTTGGTTGCCAAGCTGATTAGTTTTGTGCAGCATGCATAAATTATTGAGTTTCTATCAAAATTACAATTATTTTGCTAACTGTGATGAGCCGTGTGATAACTGTGACTGTGATGACTGTATCTGTATGAATTCCTCAAATGGCACTGGCCCGTTAATCAACTGTTTTGACTAGCATATGCTGGAATTTGGTAACTGTCAGCAGATTCTGCCTGGGCTTTAGACATACGAGGCTACAGCGATGACTTTTGTAAGAGGTATATGATTGCACCATAGCTGATATTAGGGTCACAAGCCATTTTTAAAACCTATGATTCGAAACTGATTATGGACCACTAGACTGGACCTGAGCAGGTGGTTTCTGACTACAAATAGTAGGGTCACTTGCCCTGATAAAATTTGATAATCAAATTGAATGTACGCTGAGCAATAGCTATCGAGCATCAAGTATCGCCTATAAATGCATCTATATTTGGCTAGGCCTACACGAGCAATAATACCAAACTGGTTGATTAGTGATCATCGGAATGACTGAGTACTGCTAAAGAAATTTACGCTGAAATTCGTTGTTGTAGTTGCTGTAGTATTTTCGCATAATGTGATAAGTAGGGCGAGTTTTTGTTACACTAAAATCATTACAAAATTGCACATAATTTCAACAAAAGTTACAAATCATGAGATCTATTTACATAGCCTATAGTTCAGGCGCCGTCGTGATTTACTGGGGTTAGCTTGCATTTCGTGTCACAGATTGCATTAAGATCCTATTCTATCACATTCGGTAGCTCTTTGTTATGCAAATCAAAGAGAATAGAACCATACTAGAAATAGTTTTGTAGCATGTTTTATGAATTACTCCTATACATTTTGTGCCATACTTGATAAAAGTGGAGTAAAATCTAGTTGCAACATAGAATGCCTACAATCAGCTTCAAACATCATACCAGATAAATTCTGAGTATTTAGGAAGATGATGGAAGCTGTAAAAAAAACTTACAAAACCTTGCTCCAGTGATAGGTAATGTTATGCGATATCTGTATCTTCATCGGAAGGAGAAATGATAAATGTGCTCCGTGAATCGGGGCAAAACAATTGTTTTTAAGGCTTACTTTCATGACTTGCAGGATTGAATTATATTTACTGTCGTTGCTCAATTCATTTCAAGCTCAAGAGTCGATCGTTGACTAAAATGACCTTTGCGTGTTACGTTTTTTGTTGCCTCTACGCTCTACTGTTACCCCCTCCTCGATTATGATCAATTAGATCAATACAATGGGTTGCAATCTACCTGTTCATGTTTGCTTATTTCGCAGTACAACCAACTTGTTCTAACGTTACCGAAATAATCACACAATGCATGGCTTATTTACATTACGATTCTTAAGTCAAGCGTGTGACATCGGAATCTAATGTATTATTAGCTATATACTTTATTTAGGCGTTGCATTTTGTGTAAAGCAAATACGAAACATCATTATTTGGTTCGGCTTATCTCTGATGATGATCATCTATTAATGAAATGAGAATGCTTATCAACAACTCCATTTGTTGATGTAGTCACTTGAGTAACTGAGAAAAATGGTAAAATGTCCAATATTTTAATAACCTACGGTACCTGAAGTACTAAAAACCTAGTGACTACCTTGAAAAGTACTTCATTCTGTCACTTTTCAATGATTTTGCGGTGCTGACACAAAATGCAGCTCAACAGTCAACTAGTTATGTTTTACAAGAACAGTATTATGTGTTTTGTGACAAAACTATTGGTATCTTGTAACTGTACTGCTATCCTTGCAAAAACTTCGTTAGTGTTCCAATTTCAGGTACTTGTGTTCTAAAGATGGAATTATAAATAGCAAATGTATCATGAAAGTGTATGTAGTGAAATTCAACCCTTGTACACTATCTGACGTTGTATGGCACTGACTCTGCCACTCCCTTGGGCTGCAAATATTGAGAATACTACCATTTGTGTCTTTTGTCTCGCATTAAAAATACAGACGACTCATTTAGGTGTGATGACTTGTACAAGGATTTTATTGCAAAAGACAAAGAGATGGCGGCTGACGAAAATCTGAAGGAATCTTTGACAGCATTGAAAGCTGCATACAAGATAAAAGAGATCGAAAAAATCTCCCCGAGAAGATTAGGAAAATCAAGGTGAAAGTCGTGAAATAGCTGAATTCCTGGATATACTTGAATGATGTCATAGGTAGAAATAACACCCAGCAGTCGAATTTTGTCCCATTTGTATGCCATTTGAGTAAGTCGACCTGAACTTTGACCACTTGGAAACTAAGAATTGTGATAAATTGCCTTGTGACGATGATGCCTGTCTGTCACCACCAACGGTTGTTTTTTCTGCTGCTGCAATATGCCTAATTTGATGCCTATTCACTTTTGGGAGTGTAATTTAGCTGAGAAAGTCTGCACATTGAAATGATTGCATTCCACTACTTGACTTGGATCATTTTGATCAATATACTGCTATGCTCATAATCGAGCTCAGCTCTCCAATGATTTTACCCATCTTCTGTAGTTTGGTGTGGCTCTTAGTAGTTATATCGATTATTTAATATTACCGGTATCGTTTTGTATATTGAACTTTGTTCAAGACATATTTATTCGTTTGCCGCTGATATTTGCCGTTGACCGCCCTGTGCGCCCTAGTTCCACAGTTTCAGACCCGCCACAGGCAAATGTGGGCATTTGGTTCACCTATGATGGGTCCATCAGTTTTGTGAGTTGATTGTAAATTCCTGGGGTCAATCAGTCGATTAGCATTTTCGACATGATGACCAACTTTTGCTTGCCGCCTAAAATATGCCCGCAAGATCGGTAATGCACTTATAATGCAATGTCTCACTGTGAAATGGTGAGTAGTTACCCTTTCTCCAATTCTTCCCAGGTGATGCAATGTCTTATGCATCCACCTCTACCCTGAAATCACATTGTTATCAAGGAACCCAGTTTTAGAATCACCTCACTAGACTGTCCAACATGAAATCTTTATTATATAATATTATTGTTGATGTCGTTTGGGGAATTTTATGTTTTCCTTTCATCGACCACCACCTAATATCTTCTCATTTCGATCATGGCCCAATGCAAAAACAGATTTTTCCCTCAAATGTTTGTCGCCAAAGTATAGCTCTGGCCCGCCACCACGAATTGAGAAGTGTTTTCTCCAAGGACCAATTGCAAATTAACTATTGTGAGTGCTCCCTGTCGATGAATCACCATTCGATTGTGCAGTCATGAAGCCCTGTTTTTCTAAGAAAGCGTCTGAAGTTTAGCGGCGTTTATTCTTATTCTTTGGTGACCACTTCGATGGAAATGTTTAGAAACGGGGTCTTCATTACACCATCTTTCTACAATGAAGGTTTGACTGAGCTTTATATATTGCATACGCTGAATGTGAATACAACTTGAATACACGCTGCATTGCTCGGCTCACTGCTGTAGGTTTTATGTTGTTTATGCCACTTTCCAATTGTAAGCAAAACAATTCCCCAAACTTTTTGAGCCAGTGAGTAACACCTCAATCTAAATCTGAACATGGGTTTCTTTTGAATTCAGAGTACTGGTATTTTTTCCGTCTCTCTCGAAAATAGTCATGTAAGATATCAGAAATTCCTCTGGTTTGAACTATTCATCTCAATTTAGATGCCAATCACTCCAATAACCTAACTTCTAAATTGGAATTTCCAATCATTTTCAATCAATTAATAATATTTCTAGATGCATAAGTCGGTTGCTCACGCAGGGCATTTACATGTTCATTTCATGTCTGGAAAACTGATGGAATTTTATTGGTTAGTTTCACCAGATGGTATGTACTATACACTGATATAGGAGGCATGACTGAATGTTTGGGATGTTGCGTTAGTCATATATGGCGCACAATAGAATAGTATCACGCGGCATGCTCTGAAACCAGGCATGTGAGTTCTGTTGTTGCACAACAGCTCCACTGGCATATGTGGTAGTTTTGAGTGGCAGCATCAAGAGGAAATTATCCTTCAGCCATGCATAAATTATTAGTTAATTTTTTACACATTCCTGATTAGTGTTTCTACGCACCCTGTTCCCAACAAGTGTAATGAGATCTTGATGATGCTAAACATATCAAATGTAATATACTAACTAAGGCCATTGTACTCTATAAATTTCCAAACTGGGAATCCCAGTCATAGTGTGAATTCTGTGACCTTCTTCCATAGTTTATATTGCCCGTGAACTTTCAATCATATGTCAGGCCAAGATTGAATTTGGTAAAAATACAGATACGTTGTTTCTACAGTAACTTGATTTCGTGTCATGTACAAATTTCGATACACCTATAATCGCGATGTATGTCATTTTGAAGCGTCAGAAAATCATGCTGTTCATATAAGACCTCTATTATAGTGACTTTTCATACCTATTTTCGGATTAGGAACAAATTTAAAGTGGCGGATCTCGATTGTGATTGTCAACAATGTGCAGCTTTCACTGCCTCTTGACCTTTCTTGAGGTTTTTGATTTCATTATTATTAGCATGATTGGCAATCGGCTGGAGTATTGCATCCTGTTGAGTTTAGTATGTAAAAGCATGCCATTTTGCGACGTACAATATTAAGCATAACAAGTGTGACAATAGCTTGTACAGGAATACACTGGTAATGGCTATTTATTATTTTTATGCTCATCAAGAATTCTTATGCACTGATAATTTTGGTGCTTAAATATGGAGAGAAAAAGAGTGACCCTAGTATAATATGGACGTGACCAATACCAATCTGCTTTCAGGGCCTATTGGAGGAAATGAAAGACGAAGAGAACGGGGAGTTTGTCGGGTTGGACAACGGGTTGATAATATACAGACTGCTGGTCGAATGACTGTATCCACATCAGGTGAAATTGAGATCTGTGAGGATCTTCACCAAGCAATTCCCTTTCACGAGTCTTCTGACTTGAGATCTCCTTTTCTGATATGTATTCCTATAAATCCTACTCCTTGATAATCCGCAATTCTTACTTCTTTCCGATGGTAGTCGCGGTTGAGGCTGTATAACTTAGTTTGAAAACATTCTAGTATCGAGTATTGATTTGAGATATTTCATTCCGATGACATGTGGCACGTGATATTGTTCTAAGTGATGTGCAACGCCATGTTAGATTTCCAACTATAAAAAAGGTGGAGTGTTGGCCGGCGATATAGGGGATGATTTTTTAAGTATGATTGTAGTTGCTTGTTTTGGTGTTAGTGACATTGCCGTTAGTAGCATAGGTAGTTGACACCAGAATTTAGACATATGGTAATAATGCATTCTAAATTTGGATAACTTAAAATCCCGTCTGTGAGAATGCCATAGCCTACCAGCGCTGGAGTTTTACTCAGGTTCGAAGCTTAAACGTCAGGTGCTCTTCTGGTCGGAACCCTGCCTACTTAGACTTGGGACTGGCACTGGTTGTGCCCCTTATTACCAGTGGTATCGGAGCTACTGTGGCTGTCATTCTAAAATTAAGGCAAACGCAAATTGAGAAGTAGCCTGCTACTTTTGGCAACCGACAGCTGGAATAAAACAACATGTCGTGGTTGTAATTCTGCGACCTTTGTGCCTGGTAAGCCTGGTATTTGAAATTTCTCTCACCTCCACCTTAGATTCAAATTTTTCATCAGTAGCTCTTGTCTGCCAAAGCATAAAACCGGGGTCCCCCTATTTAGTAGGTAAACCAAGAATTTGTAGGTCAGAAATAGATTTCTGACGCCAAGAAGGTGGTTCTCATACGTGCAAAAAATTTTAAAACTACCAGCACTCTTTGTTCAGTCTCCTTACCCAATACCTGAACCTACACCCAAGCAAAATGATTGCTGCCAATAATGTTTTCACACCTTCAACTTAAATTTGAGAACACGTCATATTTATCGAGCGGTTCCCGTTTAACGCATGTTGTTATCTTTCAGACCTTGCACGAAACAGATATCTCTTACATGCACAAGAGTAAACAGGCCGTGGTTGACAGTCCTGCCATCAAACAAAGCACTTTGAAACTAGCACAGCAGAGGATGAGTGAAGTTTTGGCAGAATGGTTCGACAATTCAAAGGCTCTGAAATCGACAGTGAAATTTTACTGCTGGAATCGGAGTTCGGTTTTTGCAGACTAAAATCCCGAGTCGTTGTTATCCGAAGCGTCTCGCGAGTTGGCGTTATCGGTTGGCAAACGGAATACGGCCGACGTATCCGGTGTGCCAAAAATTCAGAACGGGACTCGCAGCATGGCGTCGGAATAAGTGTGAACCATGGTCGATCATGTCCTGGACAAAACTGACCATGACAATTCGATAATAAACCGGTGCTGTTCGAACTTCTTTAACGTCTCTGCGGGCAAGGTAGCCAGATCGGAAGTGGTCAGTAGGGTTGGGAACAATGAATGATTCAAGTACTCGAATCTGAAACTAGTATTAATTCCAATGACTTGAGTCGATTAGCGAGAATACTGTGATTATACGCTTATTGCCGCTAATTTTTAATTGTAATGTTGCAGATTTATCTATCTAACAGGAATTATGTTTCCGATACTATTTTCTACTTTGTAGTTACGATTGGTCGTAATGCAGCATACGACANATGTAATACAATCAGGACCGAAACAGTACTTCGTCGCCCCGGACCCCCCATCAGGCAATGCGTTTTTACCGCTACCTGTCATCAAGAGACGTTGTACTCATTATTACGCCTGTAATTCATTGCATGTATATTGCTATCAATTTTTATCCTTTCTCTGCTAACATAATTAGATTTGCCTGTAGAGCCGAGTGGGGTGTCTTAGTGGGGTCCATAGACAATAATAAAATATATTCGGGCTGATCCGTTACATAATGACTTCGTTACATGATGTTATTATGTGACCTCCTCTGCTATTTCAAAAGATATCAAAATCGTCCAAACGTACTAAACTGAAAGACGCACACGATTTCAAATTGTTATTTTTTTCACTGGCAAATATTTTTTTGTGCGTGAGGGAATTTGCCTTGTGGGTTTCAGATTGCTAGGAAAGGAACATTCGGCGCCAGCCATTTAGGCTTGTATGGACAATAGAACACGTATGTATATATATATCAAAGTTTTCTGTCGGTATAAGGGTAATCCTTTCCGGCCAAGGTTGTCCCGTTACCGATCGTTTTGTCACACTTTATGGGGTCGCATGTTACATGGTTACTTGGTGTGTCGTGGCGCGGTATAATGGCCAACCCCGAAATACCCATTTCTATAAACCGCACGGTTTTTTCTTGGGGGAAGGGTACCCAACTACCAAGACATTTGACAACACGAAAAAATTTTGAAGTTGCATCAATTTTCAAAAAATACTCCATAATTTACGTTAATTCACGAAATAATTTTGTGCAGTTAAGGTCCTGAATACAATTGTAATGCACGTAGGTGGAAATGACATAGGCTATTTGTGAAGTGGTGGTCAACCAGAGCATTGTCGCAAAGAGCAACAAATTATGTATGATAAAAAAAATATCAAATTATCTTTCCTATGACGTAGAACTGGCGTAAGATTCTTTGTAGTCACATAAAAGCTACTATTTGAACTTCCCTCGTGATTCTACTGTAATGGCGTTATGAGTGATGCTCGAACACTCAACTCAAAGCCTAATACTCCTATATTTAGATCACGATGACCACATGTGGTTTCCCGAACAGGCCAAATCCACAACTTTTCAGAATCCGCAACCAGAACTAGAACTAACGACGTTCAACAATAAGTCGGTACAACATGGATTAATTCAAGTAGGGGTTATGACTAGGCTTACCACATTTTGGAAATCTAAAAAGAGGACACTTTTTCAGAAATTTGAGACTTGCAAAACCGGAGAAGAAATCTCAAAATCCGGTGAATTTTTCTCTGTGATCGGTGGACTAAAAAAGGGTCATCTTTCCGCTCAGAGCTCAAAATACGGTTTTTCTCTCCACATTGCTAGGTGGATGACTAAAAAAAAAAAAAGTCATCTTTTCGCTCAGAGCTAAAATCACCGTTTTTAACTCCGAAAGTACCCACCGGAGCGTCACTTCTGTGCTAATTTACGCCATGTCACTCGCAATTTGCTCTAAATCTGGCCTAAATTTTCAAAAAAGAAGACAAAAGGCCGTCCTCCGAGGACACTTTCAAAAAAGTCAAAAAAGAGGACAAATCCTCTTAAAAGAGGACGTATGGTAACCCTACGTTATGACAAACATGTATAAGCCAATACCCGATTTGTGTCGTGCGTTAACACCGCGACGCTGTTGTTTTCGGTGGTTAGCGAACCTTAGTTTAGTCCAGTGGCTACCATCCTTTCTCGACTCATCGCCCCCTGATCAATCTCGACTCCAATTTTCGTCTCCCATATTTACTGATCAAAACAAGAGGACGTACAATCGGGAAATTTATTCACCTAATTCTGATTGCAGGTGAGTTTACTGAAAAATGCCATTTTTCCGAGTTGGTTGGTGCTCAAATAACGGTTTCCGCGTTGAGTAAGACTTTTTTCACGTCATAAAGCAGTACTCACCATGCATTTTTTTACCGTATTAATTAAATATATCTCACTAAACGTAAAGACTTCCGCCCGATTTTATCTGCAAGAATAGCCCACGTCGGGAACCACTGCTTTAGTCCCATTTAACGTGAAAAATTTCATGGTTGAATTCGGTCCATGGAATTGCAAATATTACTGCCGAATTTTTAACTACTAGCCCACGTGCTTAGATTTACCGTTAGGGCTGACGGAACCGGTATCTTTGTAAATTAAGGGCCCATAATTAATCTACTCTACTCAAATCTGCGGGCGGGGTCGTTATTGTTGTCAATTACTTTATTGTATGTTTTGTGTAGAGTGGGGTAAGATATCCACGCCCACCATCAATATGACAGAACAACGCGAGCGTTGAATGCGTCACAGTATCGCAAATATCGCCTAATGGTCAGGCCAAATTGTCACTTTGATTTCCTCGCCCGAATGAAGATTTGTAACGTTTTATGAGAATTTATCACTTTTACACATATTCTTACCAAAAGAGCGTTTTACAGCCAAGTGAAATGTCATATTTAACGGATGCTACAGAGTGTTTTCCGGTCCTATTTATGATTTCACTGCGTGTAGTTCAGGGGTCGCCAACTCAAAACGGGTCGCGGGCCACTTTTCAAATTTCGTAGCGGCCGCGGGCCGCATGAACTCAGTATAGATTTATAGTGGGCAACCACGTTTTAAAGCTCTACCTCAGTACAACGCTGTGCTACCTAACATAGGCGATGGGTATAATGACCACAAAAAAGTAATCTTTTATTAAAGGAATAAAAATACAACAAAGGATCACTGACATCAATTTCATTTTATTTTGAGCTCCGAGCTGTGCACGATACCTGGAAACACTTTTTGGGGCTAGCGAGATACGTTACTAGCTGAAAGACCATCTCCACTTGAAGCTTAATCTTGTGAGGAAGCCCTAAGCCAGTGGTTCTCAAACCTTGTTAGACACGCCCCGGCCCCTGATACTGAAAACTTTCGCGCCCACCTTATCGTCATATCACAAAATGCATCCATAATGCTAGTTATTCCAACGGATAGTTTGATGGCATGGAAGGTTACGAATGTTGATGAGAGAATTCTATAATATGAATTCCGGATTATCCACAAAGCAATAACTATAGCTATGAATTCGAGGTAAATCGCGCCGCGTGCGAAATAATTTTCAGTTGACCGCAGTTGCGCGCCTCCTTCAGATGCTTTCACGCCCCCATAAGGGGGCGCGCCCTCAGTTTTAGAACCACTGTCCTACGCTGTTTTCTAAGCGTCTCGGTATTGGCAGTGTTTGGGCCATATTGCACGTCAATTTCATCGTTTCAAAATGTTCTCTTAGCTTTCTTTCGAAATCTCAAATCATGTCGCGGGCCGCAAAATATGACCTCCCGGGCCGCGTGTTGGTGACCCCTGGTATAGTTGGATTTAAGCTACCGTCCGATGGCGAATTTTCACAATAACCACATGGTTGCTTATCCACATACATTTGCGGCCTCGAGGCTAAAACGCCTACCCCGCCCGTGGGGTAACCTCCGCCCCTTAAAGTCCAGTAAATATGGATTGAGTAGCCGTTTATGGGTGCATCGAGGATGCCTTCTCGGAGAACGCCATTTTTATCAGAATTGATATTCAGCTGGTGAATACAGGCTATCACTTTGACTAGACAAGTAGGCTACATTTCAAGAATTCCTACTTTGATTTTGACTTATCACAATCAGGGCTTTGGAGCAGCCGTAAATTTTAACTGCTCCGGCACCGGAGCTTTCTTCTATCATGCATTAGCTCATACATTATCATACAAAGCCTATATAGCCTACCCTTCATACAGTGAAAACTGGAAAATTTTTTGGAAAACTTAAAAGGTTTTTGTGCAAACAGTCATAACCCTACTGAATAGGGATTAAATATTTATCGGTTACTGATGTGGCATGCGGTATTTAGTAGGGCAGAACGGGGTAAAAAGCCAATGGAGGTGTTTTGCCTCACCCATATGTAGCAAAACGTCAAACTGATGGACATATAGATGAATGATAATTGTATACATAAGCCTATGATAATTATTGATGTACTTTCCAGACGATCGTGGCAAAGTGGGAACGATATCTCGCTCGCGAATTCCAAAATTCAATCCGTTTCGACTAGTTTGGTGGATATTATGACGTTTCCTGCTTAGGCCTAGGCTAAGGTGGGGTGTCTGATCTCAAAGGCTACTCCAAGTTGTTTCGACACCTCCCTATCTTTTCATTGTATCGCAGTCTTGTGATGTTCTGAAATGATGAAAATATTAATAAACTGATTGATTGATAGGGTATAGGCTACGTGCTGTCCCACTCTATCCTAGGAGCGTCTAGTTAGTTCAATAACGAGAATGCTATTCCCGATAAATAGTAAAATCATTCACATTTTTGTTGCAATCAGTAATAATAAACAGAATAAAATACAGAATAAATCTCTAGTCTGCGCCCCCGTTTTTTTTCTCCTCCATGCTATCCGTAATTGCTGAGCGCCTAGCAGGATATCTGCGGATACCAAATTGCGGCCGCGACGCCACCTTTGAGTATGATCGCAACATAGGCCTATAAGACACCTAAAGTGAGAAAAAGATTTTTAGTGAAAATGTAACACCCAGCATATAGTAATTTTTATCTAGCACTTCATCTTGTAATCCCGGAATAGCGGTTATGCATATCACTAGAGAAATGTTTTTTTGCATCCGTAGATTGACAAAATGAGTTTGAAGATTTAAAATATTTCATCTCAGACAGCCAGTGATGAAGCGAAACTGACTCGTGATTTCTCTAATTAAAATAAAAATACAAATTAGGTTATCAACCAGCATTCTGCTAATTTTGAGGTTTCGCGGACCCCCGGTTGATGAGATGAGATTGTAACCCTCAAATATTCGTATGAAGATCACTTATTTGCTTGTCTTTCGGGGCTTGTAGAAGTGATCCTGTTTTTTTTGTAGAGGTTGAATTACACTTATTAATAAGCGGAAAGCTGTTGTTATTCGTGATTCCGAGTTGACCCAGATCCCATGNCNGNNAGTTATGAGCGAAATATGCGGTCGCGTTTTTNTTTTAGGATTCACGCAACGCTGAGTTAATGCCGGCCTTTCCGTTGAGGAGAGAGCGCTTACAATAACATCAGCAGCATGAATTGAAGTCAAGTCAGCCAGTGTTTTCAGTTTATATAGCTCAGTGTAGTCATCCAGCAGTCGGGTCGTGCTCATTAAAGCATAGCCGATTAGCCAACCAAGCGCCGTGATTTCATGTTTGCTAGTCTACTCAGTCTACTTGCTTTTCTGTGGTCTGGAGCCCGCCCACTCATCAGCAGCTACTTTCAAACGCTTTGCGCGAAAAGTAAAGGACAGGGATATCCCTGGTAAAGGACCTTCCTGTAAAGATCTTCTGTGCACGTCGATGTTTTTTTATCAATAAGATAACGGGTGAGCCTTTGTAACGCAGTATTTTTGAAACTTGCCAACCCTAGTCTGCAGTGTTGTCACATTCTCATATAGCCTACAGCTTTCTCCGGTGTTGTTGAAATCTTAACCATTTCTGGAATCGACTTTTTTGTTGACTTTACTTGCAACTATAGATCACCGTTATCGTTATGATCATGAATGAAATTATGTGCCGTCGTAGTGAGATAACGGTCGGCCTAATTTGATGTAAATTTGTTGCCTTTCTTTGCGTTTATTTTTCACGCCTTATCGTAACCTACATTACCGTTGTGTTGTAAATGATACTACTGCATCAAGTGTTGGGATTATGGCAAAAAGGGAAGCATTCGCAGAGCTGCAGAATATTCAAGCTTCGCACTCCAATTACGGTGCTCAGTAAGTACAGGCTTCGTTCTACATGCCCAAGTCTGGTTACAGTATATTTATCTCAAATGTGATTTCCTATGGTTTAGTCATGCTATATTTGGAAATTGTGCATTCGTATGGTGGGCAAATGCGTTGTTCGGATGATTACCAGTGAACCCGTCCCTAGGTGAACCCGTCCCGTGAACCCGTCCCTAGGTGAACCCGTCCCNAGGTGAACCCGGCCCTCGGGAAATTTTGAAATTAAGTGTGTTAACAAGTATTAATATGAATTATTAAACTAATAATGTTATTATCAACTGATTTGTCGATCTTGTAAGGAGGTCAGAGCATGCGTAGATCACACAGTCAGGGTGATTGTGGTCTGCTCGTTATTGCAACTGTAGGTTGAGGTGGGGTGTTAGGGTTGGGTAGGGTAGGGGGGGGAGACATTAGGGTTCGGGGAGTGGGACATTGGGCTCGGGTAGGATACTAGGG
>ATSW01004549.1:0-13689 GCA_000444245.1 Botryllus schlosseri
GTAGATAAGAAAGCCCAGTCAATGAATCAATATCTGGAAAATTCCTATATTTTTGATTAATGTCTCCATCAATTGTTGTCGCAAATTGGCCATCAAACAATGACTTTACACCTAATTTATGAAAAATTGTACAAAATTGAAAATTCGATCTATTGAAACTATTGGTATTAAAATGTTACTGTTGCATGAAATTTTAATGAACTACCTTTTCATTTAAGAATAGAATGGTTATGTATTATTACTAGAATGTTGGATTAGTGGGATTGTATTTAGACATTTTGATCTGTAATATTGAACGCCTGTTCTATCAAAAGCAATTACACCAAGAAGCGACCAAGTTGAAACTATGGGTATTATGGTGAAAAGAGATCGTGATCCTCCTGGACATAGCTGCAGTTATATCCCACCTGGAAAACACTGGGTTGAATATTACAGACTTGCAACGTTCAAACGTTTTCCAAAAGAAATTCCGGTGATACCAAGTCATCTNNCNGCTGCTGGTTTCTATTGGACCGGATTTCAAGACATAGTGAGATGTTGCTGCTGTGGCATAACTGTGGAAAAATGGGACGTTGGAGATGATGTTTTTGANAAGAAGTGGCATAAGACTACGTGTGACATGGTGTCNGGACAACATGGTTACAACTTACCTATTTCAAATTGCTCTAGGAGACNCCTTTTTGACCAAATCAGGNGCCANCTTAANCTCCCTACAAGAAGCCAACAAACTAGTAGGAATGTGCAAAGAACAACTATCAAAAAGGAAGAGTGTCCATTGNCGCAAANTGTATTTGCNAACATCNGTGATCAAGNACATGANACTCTACTANGAACTGCAAATCTGANAAGTGAGCTNGANAGGAGGCAAACTTTCGANAAATGGCCTTCTTATCCTACTCNATACTTGGTAGGGGAGTTGGCAAANCAGGGATTTTTCTACCTGGGGAATCTTGANAGAACNCAATGTTTTTCGTGTTCAGGAGTATTNAGNAACTGGGCGCCTACTGATAATGTTCTTGGAGCAACATCAAAGACATTTTACAAAATGCANAATGGCAAATAACGAGTATGCGGGAAACATACCNTTNACAGACTCCGAGAGAAACCAGGCGGATAACGAACTCAGAATAAAAATTGAAAGGTTAACCGCTAATATNGGAGAACCTCCAGATCCATCACCAGAAGANCAANTCCAATTGGTGGAAAGNTTCCCTTGTCTTTACCCGATGAATTTACATATGATATCGTTACAACAAAGAATATCTTCATTTAATGATAAATGGCCTAGGCAAAGGATTCNAGCAACAGCNGAACAGTTGGCTAAAGCTGGTCTGTACTATCTCGGGGATTTGGACAGGACNAAATGTTTTTATTGTAATGGAGGATTGCAAAACTGGAACTATAATGATGAACCATGGACNGANCTTATGCAAAGTGGTTTCCTGGTTGTGAATATGTTTTGCAAATGAAAGGTATTGACTTCGTATTACGACTAAGAGATGAACATCCAAATCTCAATCGACCATCGCTAAGGGATGCAATATGTCTCGATGTACCACGAGAGGAGATACGTCGGAACCATAATCGACCAAGGTTATCTGGACAATACATAAACAGGATGCAATTGGAAGATATGGGATTTACGAGAGATCAAATAGAAGGAACTATAAATAGACANATTAATGATCATTTCTCTACTGGTGANATAATNCANGATTTACTGCAGACAGTGGATACAACTTCCACTAGTCCAATAAAAACAACACAACAACAAGTCATTAGTATATCTGAAAATCATCATGAACTGAACACCGATAAAGAAACGAACGAAGTAGCTGTTGCTGAAGCAATGTCGGTGGATGAGATCGNGCAAAGTTTGAAAGAAATACAAGAGGCTGTGCTTTGCAAACATTGCAAGAAAAANAAAAGTGAAATTACTTTCATACCTTGTGGACATTTATTCAATTGTGAAGGATGTGCAACAAATTCTGAAAGATGCAACATTTGCGGTGAAACAATACTTGAAAAGATAAAGGTGTATAGAGCTTGATTGAACAGGCAAGACTATTGTACTGGTATCNTTAATATTTTNGATACAGTGTTNTGTTTGTGATTATTAGCATGGACATTATCATGATAATTTGAGGGGTTCAACTTTATAACAAGAATATGTGTATCTATTGATTATTCGTAAAATTGAGCATATGATTTTAATGTGCTTTATTCTGTATTAAGATGACTAGTGTATTAGAGAATTGGGAAATTACGCTAGCCAAGCAACAAATTCATGAATACTATGATGAATTTGAACAGGAATACCATCACCAAAATTTTGAAATATGGAAAAATACCCCGAAGAAAAATTCAAACAATTAGTAAAGAAATACCTTCATCATTGTTTTGCAAATGTGACCGAAAAACTTTTGGATAAGCTTTATAACGCCCATAGTGATATTGCTCGCGTTTTTGTTACAAAAGACTTTGATCTGGCTAAATATACATGGTTTGAACTTGTTCTGAAACTACACCCGGCTCATAAATATCTACCAGAAGGATTTCTGGATGAAAGATTGCCACAAATGGAATTGCAAAATGCTACAACATTACTTCTAAATGCTCGAGAATTTGAAACTGTTGCTATTCCGATTTTAGAAGACGCNTTTTCCAAAATTGTTATACTGCATGATTAAGAGGAATGTCTCGAAGAACCATAAGTAACCAGGAATTATTGCNAATGGGACATGAATCTGCTGTGTGCGACNTGAAATATTATTTTGACNTGTTNTGTNAATACTATGAAGAAGATGTGGAAATTTCCGACAGATGGTCNAGATGGGCTATGACAAGACCCAATGACATTGTCAGAATGCTGACGCTGTATGTTGACAAAGTCTACGGGAGTGCTTTATCNCCGCAAGGCAAGGCTNTGGGATATCATGCTGCTATCAANGAACATAATCGNATTGCAATTATTACACTGGGAAACTATANGGAAGCCAAATTTCTTTGGTACCAACATATTGTTCGNATGCATCCCATGAAGGAAAACTTTTCAGAACAATGGATAAAAGAATGTTTGAAAGATGATTAACTGAAATGATACATATACTATATCAAATTTTCCACTATATCAATTAGATATATAAAATACTTTGTGATTTCAAAAAACCGTGTGCTATGTCTACTACTACAACTAGAATTAAAATTCTAATTTATGTAATCATGATGGCTTGCTGATTAGGACTTGATGAATGTTTAATGACGTTTGGGTTTTTGTGTAAGGAATTCTAAGATATTAAGAATTTATTTGACCTTTAATCGTGACATGTTGGAAGTCAATTATGAAAAGTACGAATATGTGCCCAAAGACCCACAGAAGAAAGAATTGAATCGAAAAAAGTTCAGACCGTGTCCATATCCTACAATACCTGACAGCAGAGTTGCCTGGCTAAGGATGGGAATTGTACATGAACGAATAAAAGAAAGGATCGAGAACTTTCCGACTATGACAGCCAATGACATGGAATACGTATTGAAGGATTTTCTTGTTTGGCTATACCGGGACCATGAGGTGGTGGAACAATTGGAATGCGCCAGAAAGGTACTGAAGCGCATTGTGGAAGAAAACTTTGGAGAAAGTCCTGCATACTATTTGTATGTATTTCTACGATATGTGTTGGCTATAGCTAATGTTGACGAAGATTGGAACATTACTAGCAGAACTATTGCCGGCTTTTCACGAAATATGTATGCTATGGATAAACGACTGAATTGGTAATGTTTCCCTTTCTTTTTATGTGTGTAAGTCTTATCGAATAATATAAATCTACACCGAATGGCAAAGCATAGATTACATTTTGAAAGGCGAAAAATCGCTCAAGAAATTCAAACGAACCCTTTAATTTTACAAGCGGGGCCATTGGANGAATCGGATATCTATGTTTGGCAAGCACTGTTGCGCGGACCATCAAAAACACCATACGAAAAAGGAACATTCCTTCTGAAAGTTGAATTTCCAACGGAATATCCATTCAAGCCTCCGAAGATTAAATTCGAGACCAGGATTTTTCATCCAAANATAAGCCGTAAGGGTACCATATGCATNGACATTCTTGCAGANGAATGGTCGCCTGCTTTAACGTTGGGGAANGTATTGGTTTCAATTTCNTCATTATTGGCTTCCCCGAACCCAGAAGATCCCATGGATGTTGAAAGCGCCAGACTGTATCAAGATGACTATGATTGTTATCAAAGAACGGCACGAAACTGGACTGATATGTATGCCAAGTAATTTACTAGGTATCTGGTATGTTTATCACCATTAATGAATATTCTGGAAGTGTGGATATACTTATATGTGTTAAAAATGCTAGTAAGAAAAATTTCCGGTCCAATAATCATTGTAAAATTCTCTATATTAAGAAAATATGGGGGATAAAATTGTTAGAGTAAAACATGAACTCGACGTTTTCTTCGATTCCTTTGAAAAGAAATATGAACATAAAGATTTCAGCAAGTGGGCTGCAACAACACGGGATGAACTGGAAACATTTATGACACCTTANTTGAGGATTTGCAACCTGAGAATATCNGATAANCTGTTTGATGCGCTATACAAAAAGCATCTAGCCATCTCCCGCATGATACTGTTTGAAAATTACGAACATGCAAAGTTTTGTTGGTTTGTCTTCTGTGTTGGATTACATCCTGCTTCGGATGTTATACCTGAAGAATGGGTACTAGAAAGAATGCCTTGTTCTGATAGAACCGGATTTTGTATTTATACCACTGATAAACTCTTTAATGATACTTTTCCCTCTGATGTTAGAGCTGCTATACTGATACATAAAATGAAATGTAATGGCTGTGATTATGAACAATGAATGCCTGGATTGTATATTGTATTTTTTGCTAGGTTGAATGTCTATTAATCATGTATGACGTGTATGCCAATTTAATTGAGTTTTACATTGAGTTACCCCATTTCCGTCTGCATGACCAAATAGAACCTTAACTGGATGATTAATTGCTTTCAGAAAATTAAAAGTATGAATAACGCGGAAGTAAATGATAAAGGTGATGTTGATGTCACCAAACTAGTTGGATCTAATGTAGCGGAGCAAGACTTGATCTTTTATTTTTGGTTATTTAAAGAACGATATGAAGCAAGAATACCTCCCTCTCATAGATGGTACGAATGGTCAAGGACCCCGCCCAAATATGTCAAACTTGGATTGAAATGTTTTTTCAAACGAATTAAAGAAACTCTTTCTGATGAGAAGCCCCTTGTTATTGACTACCAAGGAATACTAGAAAACCATAAAATGATAAGAGACATGGCCTCTGGAAATTATGAAAAGGCTAAACTCTTGTGGTTTCACTATATGGCTAGAATGCATCCTATGGAAAACTTGATCAAGGATGAATGGGTGAAGGAACAAGCTGAATCCACGGAACCCTTTTACCCCGAGGATACTGTAAATGTCCTAGTCCTATGAATATGGTTAAGTTCATGAATAATATTGATTTCATGTATTCCTATTGCATGTGTATAAAGCGTTATAACTGGCCTACGGGATATAGAACGGTCAGAACCTCTATTGCGTCTTGCATAGAGTCATTGTATTGTATTTTGTCGCACAGAGAATTGATTCCGTCACGTTCACAGCTTATTGAATGGTTTGGTCAACCTACATTCAGAAATGTTTTACAGTTTGTACTGATTATTGCCAATCAGTTGACTGCGAATTATGTTTAATACTGAGGGGCCTCGTCATCCCTACAGTATGTATATAAGGCGTTATACACTGCTACGCCCTTACCTTTAAGCAGGACCCTAGGGACCTTATCACCCCCTAGTTTAACGAAAACAAAATGCCGAACTTTACGGTGAGAATCGTTATTGAAAAAAATAATGAAAAACAATATAAAATTTATAAAATTTCCTTTTACATAAGCCAAATATGGAATATTTGAAGTCCATTTTTATGGAAACACTAAATTATACTGATAACTGAAACTATACTAGAGAACTCATCAGCAGTGTTCAACTAAGCAACACCTTGTTAAGGGTAGTATCGAACAGGCTGATTAATAGGCCTATGGTAATGATAATTGTACTGACGATTTAACGTCCTTAATGCTGATTGTGTTCTTGTATTATGTGATGAAATGTTTTTGAAATGATAAGCTTTTCGGCAGGACAGGCCGTCACATGAATTATATGTGTAAACCAACCTTGGAGCTGCTTTTCGGCAGGACAGGCCGTCGCATGAATTATATGCGTAAACAAACCTTGGAGTAATGAAAATGGTTGTTAATTGTGTATGAGGATGTATAGGTTAAACCATGCCTTGTGTTATAATTGATGAATGATGTGTATGCCAATTTTAACCAAGNTTTGCATAGAGTTACCNCATTTCCGTCTACNNNATTAACTGATTGGAGTATTTGGTTGTATTAAGGTTTTAGAGAACANTGTATNGAGGNCTAGNTTAGAANNTTGGACCTAATGGTCATTGGCTGTTTGGAAACAAGACAATANTACAACTACGGAATACTTCAATCAACATTTACGACTGTGAAAAATCTCAAATCAACATCTACNGATCTACGNACGTCGTCAGTANTACACAAGAGAGCAAAGAGTGTCAACTTTGTCCTACGAAGTATCCCGAACAAGTGTGGACTACTCGCATAACAATCGTTGTGGAGCTGCACTATAAAAACAAAATTGGTGGCCAGTACGGGGANACTTCCGGTGTTCAGACGTTGACCAATCGATGCTTTCTAAGACGACNATCGTAAAACTTGTACTTGTNGTATCCTTGCTTTCNTCGTCTGTATCTCTCCTGATNATATTGGCAGCAATTTATCTGCACGTATCNCCTGGAGCGCTNTCTAATCTGTTGAACGTATTTTTGGGATCNAATAGCAGCGAANCCACTGCTTACNTCCAACCCACGAATACGCCGCANNGANCTACANTATATTTNAACGTGTCTTCNCCTNATCTACTACCTTCTGTCAACAGTACTTNNTCCNGTCAATAGGAAGGGCNATGCGAAGGATGTTGAAAGCATTNAAAAGGAAAAAGTCGTCAGAAGCGACNGANGAACTCAAACAAGGNATTACCTTGCTTAAAGCGACACAAAAACGCCATGAAGATGTNCGGCGACAAGAAAGACAACTGGCTAAGGACGTGGCTGAACAAACAGANCTATTGAAAGAGGTAAANACAGCTCTGCCNGAAACCATGAAAGGGTTAGAAAAGGCAAANAAAGAGGTTCGAAAAGCTCAAGCGGACCTCAAAGNTGTTTGTGATGCCACAACAAAAGTTAGCGGGAAAGTCTCCACCGAGGTGCTAAATGACATTCTTACTTCAGAGTTTGAGCTCGGAAAGTCGCATGCACAAGTTACGCGAGATAAGACCCAATCTTCCGTTTCGACGGTACTTCCAAATGCACCGGAATATGACCCTCCGGCTTACGTTCCCCTCGATGAGCAGATGTCGGGTTACGTAAAACAAGGGCCAACGATGACGGTTCGTAAGGGTTTGGATTGCCACACTGTAACGGCCGTCTATCCCACGCTCCCGAAGTCCGAGTCAGTCACATTGTCCGACTCTTTAAAGGAACCAGCGTCCTGTTTCCCTGTGGGCAGTGGTGTACGCGCCAAACACAAAAATGGAAACCCAGCAACGGCGGGAACAAGGACGGAACCTGCAAAAAGTTCCTTGAGTAAAAATAGGGGATATCAAGGTGGGCAAGAACGCCGCAATTCGGAGACAGAATCCCGTATAAATGCGGACGGCGCTTCCCAACGGGTAACCTTTCATAGTCCAGTCGAGGAACAATCTGACGCAGAAGACAGTGAAGTCGATTTTAATACTAGAATAAAGCGTCTTTCCCAAGACATAAGAGATAATATAAGGTCTCTACGGGGCGGTGCCAGCTCTCAGGATTCCGCGGAAGAATCTCGCGATATCTCTCGTCCTCCTGATACACCTCGCGCTACCTCCACTCCAAAAGAGTATGGGGGGAGGACTAGGCGACAACAGCAACAACAACTACACGAACACTCTGGTGTTTCAGCCCCATTACTCAATGTGTCTGCTAAAATCCAATCAGAAAAAGAAATGCTTCAGCTTATGATGGACCCAGGAGACATGCCATTACTAAAGTGGATGGAAAATTCGATGCGAAGAATACGCCACGGTCCTGGAAATACGGATGTGGATGTTATTTTGGCTAATGCGCTGCAGAAGAAATTGAGGGCTGCTGGCCGACACAAACAGGCTACCCAACTGGGAAATTTTTTTAATACCAATTCGGGAGAAGCAGAATGGGAATCGGTGATGCGATCTCTTTCCTTATCCAATCCCCAGGGTTTGGTAAATGATGAAAAGATCATTGGAGAATTCCGCAGAAACTATCGCTGGGAAGATGAGCCGCTACCTCTGTTGAATAGCGCTTTGAAGCAACTAGAAATAAACATGGATAGTCTTATTGAGGATAATCCGGATGGATTGCGTCTTTTCCGAAATTTACGACAGCGCCTTCCAGAAGCGCTCAGACTGATGTTGCGAGGCTGGGAAGAGGATAAAACTTGGCGGTACGTTGCGGAGGAACTACAACTTGTTTGGAATTCCGAGTTTCTGGATGAGCAAGAGACGCGCCCCAGGTATCAGGAAACAAAAGAAGTACGTGATATGAAACCGTCCTTGCCTCCTGTACACATTTACAATGTTCAACCTGCGGGGCAAATAGTGCACAGTTATCCCACTCATGGAAACGAGGACAGACAGCTCAACACCCCTCCTCCACCTGGTGAAACACCACCACCGCCGGTGGTACAATCACCCTCGCCCCTGCAACCACTGAATAACTTTGGGGGGTCAACATCTCCTGGACCACCTAGAGTGACCCCACCACGCCAACCTGACAATACAGGACAGGTTCCGATACGACGTCGTAATCCACAGCGTAATGCTCGCATTAATCGACCCCCTACTCACATCATGAACGGTAATGGACCTGGTAGACGAGGACAATACTCAAGGGCCAGGCCAGTACAACAACAGAATGGGCGTACGGCATCAACGGGACCTAACGAACAGCCAACGAGAATAACAAGATCTTCACGTGCTAGTCAAGGACCAGGAACCTCGAACCGAAGTCCGCGAATGACAAACACACAAGATTCCGGGATGGGTACTGACAGCTCACAGATTACTCCGTCTAGCAGCCAGGAAGCCCGCAACATTGCTGACAGCCAAGGTGAGCGATACAATTTTCTTGGAAACCCGAATATTTTCGCTCCTCTAGGCTTGTATCTAAATCCCACTCAGGGACAATCGCTGTCCGTCTGTTATTACTGTAAGGCACCGGGACATCAATCCCGTAATTGCGTGGCTAAATTCATACTTTGGTTAAACGATAAGGTCCTTGCCAAAGATGAGGAATTAGGTTGGATAATTCGGGGGCGAGCGAGACCCGTACCGCCTCATGTGAAGGCATCGGCAGAACGTAATTGGAAACCTTTTCTTGAGAGAAATGGGATTCAGACAATTGAAGGTTTGGACCGGTATCTGGCTTTACATGGCTCTCCTTCTTTCGTGCAAAGAACCGCTCTGTGCGAAGCTTATTACGATACCCGGCCAAAAAGTCGAGATAGAACCCACTGGCATGACAGGGATCAATGGGGTCCTCATGGACCACCTGCACGTCCATCTGGGGGAAATACCCAAGTAGCCTGGGCGAAACCTCAATATCATGATCGCCCGCGTCGATATGATGCTTCATATTGGACGGACGATGAACTAAATCAAGGTGTACGACTTTCAAAAAACGCCTTGGGGTGCTGATTGATCCGGTGAATCAGCTCCCAGACAATTTAATAATTCAACATATAAAAACTGTACATAACTCTTCTCTACCCTTATTTACATTTCTTGATATGCCGGATGACCCTCTACAGCCCGACTTTACGGAATTGTTTGGAGGCCAATTGTTGTATTTGATTGACACAGCAACTGGTACGAAATTCCTAGCTGACACGGGGAGCATCCCCAATTTGATAATGAAAAAGGTCGTTATTACTGAATACCCACAAAGTTGGGAAGAACGTCTACCAATAGACATGGAATTAACTGGAATAGGGGGTTCGTCCCAAGTGGACTCCTTCGTAGAAATTAATATTGATGGTCTGTCCGTTCCATTTGTGACCGGATCAGGAGTCCCACTTAATATTATAGGGCTGAAATGGATTGAAGTAGTCCAACAATTACCAGGCATAACTACGGAATTCAAAACCCCGTCTAACGCAAATGAGGAGTTGTCATTAATATCACTACTTGATGAAAACCAGGGTGATCAAAGGAACGGAACCAAAGTCGGAAGCAGTATTAGCTACACTGTAACCGACGATGGGTTGCTGGATGCTGCAAACCAAAGTAGCGTGAAGCGGAAAATTGCCGCTGGCGCGAGTACCGAGATGGAAATAACCACTGGTGCGAGCGACGAGTTGAAATTAGCAACTAACGCCACACATAACCCATGGGAAACTATAGGTGTTGAGACAGGAATGCCTGCTGACACTGTTAATGAAGACGTCGAGCGTGGAATCCCCGCTGGCGTAAAGATGGACCTGCACGAGAAAACTGGTCCCGAATACTCTCGCGGATGCACTTGTCCGGATAACGATAGAAACCCGGCCCATAGATGCATGGCGACTACTACAACTGACATCCAGAGTGGAATGTCCGTTGGCGAAAATAAAGACCTGCACGAGGAAACTGGTCCTAAATGCTTTCGTGGATGCGCTTGTCCGAATAACCTTAATGATTCGGCCCATAGCTGCATGACGACAGCCACAGTAATGAGTACTTTCCCAAAAGGTTCAAACGAAGCAGCAATTGCCGGTCAACCGGATACACATCCGGACATGTCCGACAAGGAGTCTGGGGATTTTAGGATGCACGTCTCCCCAGAAAAAGGGTCCCCGGCGGAAAAAGAGTCCGTCGGCGTGGCGGTAGGTGCGGGCACGCGCCGAGATCAGAGGCCTACATCGAAGGACCTCACCCTCTCTCCACCAACACCGAAAACCCGGTCATCACGAATCTCAAACCAGCCTATGGTTGGGCCAGTTACTACGTACGTTTTACAGAAAGACACTCACTCACGCGTCAAGACGGAGCTCGAAAATCTCTGCGCACAATCTGTAGCGCTGGCCAAACTCCCATACAAACCTCCTGATCTGACGACTCCAGAAAATACCATTATCGCTGATGATGTCTGGAAAGCTATCTACGCACCGTTCGCGTCCGAACTCGAGGACCTACGGGGCCACCTTGGCGCTCTACAAACCATGAAATACAAATGCGACATCGAGCTTAAAGATCCCTCGACGAAACCATTTGTGTCTGGGCCTTATAATCTGAAGGGGGAGGGCCAGGCAAAGGCATTGAAAGAAGCGGTAGATAACTTCCTGGACTTGGGCGTTATCGAACGAGGTTTTGCCGAATGGAAGTTGGCTATCTTTGTGGTCCCCCAGAAAATGAATGAGAGACAAAAACAGGAGGACGGATGGAAGCAAGCATGGAGAGTAGTACAGAATCTCCAACCCCTTAATGCGGCCATAAAATCAATAGAAGTACCTCCACCTCTTGTACCGGACGTAAAGCAGCTCGCCCAAGGCAGAGAAGTGCTTTCTCTACTAGATTTGAAGAAGGCCTATTTCCACATGGATGTAACGGAAAGATCTAAACAATATGTGGGTATAGCCATCAAAGGGATGCATGTAAGATGGCGTAAAATGCCGATGGGGCTTAAAACCGCTGTGGCTCTTTGGAGTGCGAATATGCAGGAATGCGTGGTGAAACCTATCACGGAAAATTATCGTAAATACATGAAGCAAAATGGTCGGTCGGATGAGGAGAATGCGACGCCTATGGAGGCCTACATAGACGACATTTTTCTTAGCACAAAAACGGTAGAAGATCACCTAATACTACTACGCATGGTATTTGAACAACTCGCCAAGATGAAACTGACGGTAAGCATCAATAAGTGTTTCATTGGAAAACGAAGGGTGAACCTTTTGGGGGCAACCTTGACGGGGAAAGAAATTGAGGTTCAGCCCGAACGAATAAGGGCTTTACGCGAACTCTCACCACCCCATAATGTATACGAGTTAAGGGGGTGGATTGGCGCGCTTCGCTATATCTCGGAGCATATACCTGAGTTAAGTTTGAAGCTGGCCAAATTCGACGCGCTAACAGGCAAGGTCCCTGCGACACAAGGGCGAGTGACGCCTGTGCTATGGACCGATGAATTACTGCAGGATTTCAAAATGGCACAGGCAGCTCTTGATGATGCTAAGGTCTTGTACCATCTAGATCCAAATCTTCCCATTTTTGTGGAAACAGACGCCTCAGATGTAGGATTTGGGTCAATCATTTTCCAGACGGAAAAAGGGTGTAAACCGCCTTTCGAAAAGGTTTACCCAATCGCTTATTACAGTCAGAAGTGGGTAACTCCAGCGGCAAAAGCCTATGATCCGTGCACGAAGGAATTGAAAGCCTTAAAGGATTCGGTCGAAAAATGGCAGTCAATGTTGAGAGCCTTATCCTTTACAATAATCACTGATAATACTGGGGTATTTGGGCTCCTCAAAAGAATGACGGATAAAGCGAAAAATCCAAGCCCAAAACCCCTGATTCAAAGGTGGCTCAATCATCTCGCAGGATTCCAAATAAAAGAGGTAATTCATTTAAGTACGATGCAGGTATTTACGTCGGATGGATTGTCTCGATCTTATTGGATGGAAATGGCTGCGGGAGAAGATGATCCACATGTTTGGGCGACGATTCCCAAGAAAAAAAGCGTTCCGTACCAGCAGAAAATACCTCGACTGGAAAAAATACAGCACAAATTGATGGCCCATTGTCGACATGAGCCTTGTAACAAATCGGTGGATGGGTACCACCCCTGGGAAGATATTTGTGAAATCATTAAAATAAAAACCGGGGTGGAAATGGAAATTGAAGAATTAAAAGATGTCATGAAAAGGTGCGACAGAGCAATTGTCTCAGAAAATGGATTGGCGGCTGCCCACGGGCATACACAAGGGAAGCCTCCTCAATATTGTAAATATGAAGGTAACGAGGTATTGTACCACATGACGACTGAAAACAATGCAAGACAGATAATGTCTAAAGGCATTGAACGAAGGAACAGGAGATTCATTCATTTGAGCAGAACAATAACGAAGAAAAGTAAAAGGCGGAATGTGGTAATTTGCCTGAAAGCAGCAGATCTAAGGAATGAGGGACTCGTATTGCTGCAATCAAACGTACAAGACGTGGTATTGTGTGAAGGCCCTATACCACCTACGATCATACAAAAGATGTAAAGCTGTTTTTGGCAGAGTGTAAATATGTGATATGATGAGGGTGAACGGACAAAAATCCCTGTAACGGGAGCAAACGGACAAAACTGAAACGTCGTAACTAGAAAAAATGCTGAGTCAGCATTTTTATATCTCGTGTGGAAAAACGAGAGAACAAGAAGAAAAAAGGATAAGTGATAGAATAAACAAGGCGATTGAATTAAAGGATCATGGGGAATCATGATGAATGACGTCAAGTAGACACACGAGTAAAGCGGGCATATACTGCACTAGTTCCGA
>ATSW01004550.1:0-29952 GCA_000444245.1 Botryllus schlosseri
AAAGTTGACTCGAGTCTGACTCGAGTCAAGTCATGACTCGAGTCATCCCAACACTGCTCTAATCGCTACGCTATGAAATTCGTTTGCTTTTCAGTGAAATCTGCAGTAACGCCTTATGCTACCACGCCGACGCCCGTCGAGCACACCGTGCCGGTGAGCAAAGTAAAGAAAAATTCTGGCGTTTCGTGGTACACCACGCCGCTTCACGCACTGCTGCTGTGCGACGCACTGCCATCCCACCCGCAGAGCACGCGGTGCTCCATGACTTGCTACTCCTGCCGATTTCGCGAGATGAAGAACAAGCTCAAGAATCCCACCAAATCCTCGATCATGAAAGAGTTTCGAGATCTCGTCGGCAAGTTCAACGGCTACAAAGACGAGCCGTTCAAATTCCTGTCTTGCTTTCTAGCTCTCGCTGTGGAGCACGAGGAGGCCAGCCACAGAAGCGCCGCGATTAAAGATCTGTTCTGGGCGGACGATGTCGCCGACGCCGATCTGAGGTGCAAGAAACACACGGACGGGAATATGATCAACGTGTTCCCGACTTTGTACAAAAACTGTAAAGTGTGCACGCTGAATTCGAAAAGGTGGCCCGACGCGAAAAAGAAGAACCTAATCCTAGCTCTGGACCAATCTGTGCTGACACACTTGGATCTGGTTATATTCATAAAAGGGCGAGAGTATCAGCTGCGCACCGTGCTGTGCGTCGACGCCAAAACAGGGAAGTATTACCTGCACAGTTACAAGAGTGATGAGCGTTGGACTACGTACCGCGGAGACAATGTAATGGGGATTAAAGCGGAGCGTGCGATTAAAGACAAGGGCGCGATCGTAGTGTTTTACGCCAGCACCGAAGAGAGGGATGCGGTCTTGTCAGATGTTGCTGTGTCTGATGATGAACTACCTCCGGCGGAGCCTGTTGTCGTGCCGGCCGTCGAAACCAAGTCAAATGTAGAAATCAAATCAAATGTAGAGGTCAAGTCAAATGTAGAGCAGCCGCGCTTGAGCGAGCGTTTCCCGCTTTTTCCGCCCGATGAGAAGTATCAAATCTGCGACCGCAAGGGCGCTGATTTCAACGCGCAGTTTGCCTCTCGAAAACTCGCCAATCACAACGGCGTGTCTTCATGCATAAATTCCACGTTACAAGCGTTGCTAACCACTGGGTTGTCGAATATACAGAAGAGAATGTGTGGCCCGCAGGCCGGATGTTATCTGTGCCATGTGTCGTCTGCGACGCTCCGAGTCCTTCAGACTAGAGAAGGTAAAACTGTCGACCCCTTTGAGCTGGCGTTGAAAAAAGGCGGGCTGGGTGTGCCGGACGCAGGCGAGGGCGACCCGATCAGCTACCTGGTCGGGCTGATTGAAGCTGTCGCGGTTGACGAAGAGTCTTGGCACTCGTCGAGCGACACAAAGTACAAGTTTACGATACGTTTTCAAAAGTCTTGCCCATGCACGGAGAGCTGCGAGGCCTACCATTGGGTCGTGAGGCCGTCTAACGTGAATCAGAGCCTGAACGATCTCATGATGGAGCACTCGGTGCATTGCGCGCAGTGCGGCGTGCTTGCCAAGACCCAGCCTGTTATGATGCCAGAAAATCTGATTTTCACGGTCGAGAGTACCTTACAGGACTCCAGGCTGCGTTACCCGGAGGATTTCCCGACTCGTAATGGCCGCTATTTTCTGTCGGCCGTTATTGTGGCGACTGGATCGCCGCGGCATTACTCTGCGTATTGTCGGGTGTTTGGCGTGTGGATGCATTACGACGATGAGGACTCTCGGAAAGTGTCTTGTGGCGACGTGTTGTACCAAGGCGCAGAGGTTTGCGCGTTGGTTTACGTCACGAAAGAGCTGACTGTCGGTGATATACGGCTGGCGATAGCGAAAGCGAAAGAGCTGAACGAGACCAAGGTGCCGATTATCGTGAAGGAGGAGAGGAATTAACGATGACACATTTGGTATGGGATTGTGGGTTTAAGGTCCCACCGCCCGTGTGTACCGTTTAAAGGTTAAGTGCAACGTTTGTACTCGAGTTTCAACTTGATGGTTTAATGTCGTCAAAAGTGCGACGGATTTCCTCATTGCTCGTATTTACCAGCTTGACGCTTGGTGTGTTGGCTTTGTTTTTTGAGACTTTTCGGTTTCTATTTTCCGTCCGATACCGGTCATTACGGCTGACTTCCCGGTGTCGTTTATTCCTTCATCGTTTCTGGCGTAGTTTTCGTGAGTGGTCGGTCGTCACTTGAAACATACCCTNTAGCTGCCATTATCGTAAAGCCAAATTGAATTGATCTTGNCTNGAATTGAGTTGTTGCAATATTGTTCTTTTCCCCTCACNGTTCTGTGTCTNTAACTTTCTGTGTGCTTGTTTGTTTTCAGTCATGCCACTTTTTTTTTATCCTTCGAAAGTGTTCAGTCGGACCACCAACGCAATTTGAAGCNGTCATGTCTTCATTACTCGTATGAAATGTGTGAATCATGTCTTGATGGCTTAGGTGTGCTGGTGTGGAGGCGATTGTTTTCCGAATATTGCCGACTGTGCTGATCAAGAATCCACTGGTGACTTATAATTGATGTCTAAACTGAGAAATCCAGATTGCACGATCTGTTGTCAGTCTCAAAGATTAGATCTCGCAATGTTCTTGCACGTGGCACCGTCGTGGATATTAGATGTCGCTTTTTTCATGAGGTTTTTTTGCCAGTTGAATTTTTCGTTCTTGTCGGCGCCATGAGAGTACAGAGATGTGTTGAAGTCTGTCCGCTTTGTCCACTCTGTGTCTTCATTCTCATCATTGTCATTTCATTGCCTGAAAGTTTTGATCGATTCTAATATTTCTTCTTTCTATATTGCATTCTTAGTTGCCCAATTCAATTTTGTGACTAGACATCGGACGGTGTAGGCACCCGAAACTCGGCGTCATTCCTGGTACATTGTTTACTTTTAATATGCACGGTATGCATGCTGGAATCCGATGTGGAATGCAATGTAGACTCGCCCTTTCCAGTGTTGGGATGATTTGNGTCTATGAGTCAGACGTGAGTCACTCNTTCTACTGACTTCACTCGAATCGTGATTTGCAGCGACTCGAAATGGCTTGTGATGATTTGATCCCAACACTGACACTGTCTCGCCCGCGATCACATAATTGAGCAATTCCAGCTTTGTTTTTCCGCGTCAAGGTTACTTGGACATGTAATAAACTTCTTTGTATTTCGAAAAATGCGTTAGCCTACTAATCGACAGACAGCGATGACTGTACTTAAGATGGAAATATGCAGTTGCCATAGGCGTGAAGTGCTGATCTCAGGGATTCTCACGCATATTTATCGCGAGTCCGTTTTATCTCATAAATCTACCTCAAGCCTCATTGTTAATATGATATAGGCATGTAATAAATAGTTCTCCCAATAGGCTTGCTGCAGTGAGAATCATAGTTGCTGCAAGGAGGTCGGTTTTACTAGGCAGGGTTATTACTCTCAGTGTACAACAATATATTGCAAATCAAACATTAATGTGCATTGTACAATAGGGCTGTTCAAAAACAATTTTTTCTTTCAAATTTCACTGGCTGCGTGATAAGATTATTATGTTTGCTGAAACAACTCAGCACACCAAATTTGACTCAATTCTAGGGTTACCGTATTTTGGAAATCTGAAAAGAGGACACTTTTTCAGACTTGCAAAACCGGAGGAAAATTATGAAAAATGGTAAATTTTTCTCATTTCGTAGTCGATTGACTAATAAAAAAGGTCAACTTCCCGGCTCAGCGCCCGAAATACCCACCGGAGCGTTACTTCGGTGCTGATATACGACATCTCAGTCGAATTTGGCCCAAAATTCTCAAAAAAGAGGACACAATCTCAGAAAAGAGGACGTATGGAAACCCTACTCAATTCCAACCAGTAGAAGCGAGATTCTTGCAGCAGAAAGTTTTGAATTTGGATTTGAATAAAATAGGATTTACGGTGGCTAACTCTTTAATTAAATTATCTATTATAAAATCATGGAATTGGAAATTTTGCTACTGCAATACCTTCGCTTCTAGTGGTTGGAATTGAGCCGGATTTGGTGTGAATCATCTCTACTGACAGCCTGACAATTTTATGGGGTGGACAGAAAAATTTGAAATTTTATTCTGGTATGCAGCGTTGTTTAAGCCCGCATAATAATTTTATCACAATAGCCAGTGAAATTTGAAAGAAAAAAAATTGTTTTTGAACAGCCCTTGAACAAGCAAGATAGAGTAATCCTTGGATGGCAAGCGAGTGTTTTGTGCGGGATTGGCGATTGGGACAGCACGAATAACCGGGAAGAGCGATATATTCTGCATTCTAGCCAATGCGAAATCAGCGAAGGCCCTGGCTTGGTGACGGGTGAGTTCGCGTAGTGCTTAAAGTCCCAAACGGCATTCGGCGTGGTAGCGTAGTGCAGTGGTTCTCAACCGGGGGTCCGCGAAACCTCTAAATTTGAAAAATGTGGGATGATAACCTAATTTCTATTTTTTTAGTTAGAGAAATCGCGAAGCAGTTTCGCTCCATAACTGCTAAAACTTAAGAACTCAGAACAGAACAAACAGAATGGCAGTCTGAGATGAAATTGTCTACTGTGTAAATTCATTTTAATAGCGAATAGCCTACTCATACAAACACATTGCTGTTTAGAGATGTTTTGTTGGGGTTTTGGAATAAATTCACTTGCAAAAACGTCCATTTTCTCCTGTGATATAGGCCTATCAGCATCAGTTTATTAATATTTTCATCAGTTTAAAACACCACAAAAACTGCGATACAACGAAAAGATAGGAACGTGCCGATACGACTTGAAGCAATCTTTTGGGATCAGACGCCCACCTTGGCCTAGGCGAAGCAGAGAGGAGGCATGCACAATGTACATTGCACACTGAATGAAAAGTAGGCCTAAAGCATGGAATATAAAAGGCAAGCGACAAAATGAGGTGGCATGCGACGGTATTCCAGAATAACTTCAATATGAGCTGCTATATAGAAATGACTAGGCTGGACGTTATATTGGTGCGATGTAGGCCTATGTTGCGATCAGACCCAAAGGTGTCGTAGGAAACGTTACGCGTTATTATTACATTCGCCGCCACCACCTATCTTTGTGCAAGTTAATGGCTTTACGGCACTCGTTCATGTCGAATCGACGACGCGGATTTTCGAGACACGGCAGTGTATTTCAAGAAATGCAACCACAGAATTCGCTTTGAGATAATAAACGTCTTCTCAATTTCTATATAAATATAGTATGGTGTTGATTTCAAGGTCATGTGTTGCTGTTTATCACTAACCTACAGTTAATATTTGCATTGGACAGATGGTGGTTGCACGATAATAGAGCTAAATTTTAACTAAAACTTGGGAGGTACGCGGGGGTCCGTGACGATCCAAAGGGGGTCCGCGCAGCCAAAAATGTTAAGAACCACTGGCGTATGGTGGTATGATCCACTTCCACAGCTGCCACACCAAAGGATTGCGGGTTCGAGTCCGATCGAGGTCGACTCCAGATTCCTATTTAAGTGTAGGAGGTTGATCTAGGCTCCGTCATCTCATTCGTGTAAGTGGTGTCTTATAAAAGTCTAGAAGTATAGGCCGTGCTACAAGTCGGCTGCTACGGAATAAATATAATGAAAATGAGCCTGGTGTAAATGACCATATAGTATTAGACAAGCACCATGAATACAGCCTGAAACAACAACAACAAGCCCCAAACGGTCGGCGTAGGAGCCCGCAATTCGAGTCGACCTCAATGACACTGGACTCATGTACTGCCGCTCATTACTTACGGCGTATTCACAAAAAGACCCGGCGAAGAAAGCATATGTGGAATCGAAAGAAAAGGGCAAGGAAGAACGTATAAATAAATACAGTCGAAAGATGAAGCTCGAAGCGTCATCGGGCACTAGGCTGAGGTGGATGTTAGATTTTAAAAGAACATAATTGACCGTTTCACAAATCACATTCGCCTATCTGTTCATTACATCATATTGTTGTGTCTTGTGTATCGCATTGTATATATACTAGAGATATGCAGGTTGCAGGATCAGGAGTTTGGATTCTATCTAACCGGACAGTTTTTCTGAAACAGCCGAAACAGGATCGTAGCGGGATTCACAAAATCGAATGCTGCAGAACTGAAATGAGCAGAAAGTCGTAAATTTTCAAAATGACGTAACTTTTGACCCCAGAGTTCAATTTTCCTTAAATAAACTTTATTGTGTTATGGGTAATTAACTCATCTATGTATGTACCAAATTTCAGAAGATTTGGGAATGTGGTGGTTCCAACTTTTGTTGTCCAGGTTGGGAATGGCCCAATTTTGTTCGATTGCCGGATCAGGACAGGATTCGTAAATATCTCGTGCACGGAAGTGACTTTCTGTCTGTTTACTCTGATGTTCAGTATGAACTTGGATTCGGTTTGTTTCTACATTGCACACACTTCCTCCATCAATGCATTGCCTAGCTAGATCATCAGGAAAATATCGACGGTATGGCATTAAATACTCGGCTTTTAGCAGGATGTTTTTGGATCCGTGTTTTAACATTAATGAGCGAAACAGGATCCAGATTCCATTTTATCCGAATCTCGATACACCATGGTCCGTACATCTCTATCTACACGATTATTACGACTATGTAGCCTCAAACAAATTATGGCGAAAAATGCACATGTCAATAATAATCGGCGTACCCAGAACGATAGAGAATGGAAGTTGCGAACGGTTGTTGGCTGCTCAACGTCGAATCACTACGGGTTCGAATATATAGGGCCTGATTCGAGTCGAATCATACAATCCATAGCAATGGCTCTTAACGGGTATATCCCCTGATCCAGTCGCATGGGCTCCCTAGAAGTCACGACCCACACTCAACTNNTCNCNTATGATTTGTGATGACACGACCGTCTTTGTAGAAATTGTTTGCAGACCCGATCAGTGGACGAATTGCGATTGTTGTGGTGGTACGTGCAGTGACGTATGCAGGGAAGTTTGGGGTTCGCAACCGAAACCCTGTCCAATATTTACAAGCTCATTTGCAAAAGCATTTGGTATCACGCTGGTGCGTTTCTATCGAATATCAATACAATAACAGTTTCAAAGCCGAAGCTTCGCATTTCTAAACTGGTATCTGGATGGCGTACCGCAAAATATTTCAATTAATGGCAATAAATATTCACGAAAATATTTTCGATTTTTGTAAAAAACCGGTTTAAATGATTTTTTTTGGTGGTTTCAATTGCAATGTACTGGTTTTGTGTTGTGATTTTTTTTATGTCTCCGCGAAAATTTGGTGTTCCGCGAAGGCTTGCGGATAAGCGTAATTGTTCCCGAGGTTACTATAACGGAGAGCCACTGTTCCCTTTCCATATTATTCATCACAATTAGGATGTCAATCCGATTCTGTATATTTTCATGATGATACAACGCCACCTGTAAGAGTACAAGCTCATAAATTTCCACAGTTCACATTGGGTTGAAATCTGCCAATGACAAGCGACAAACGTACACATTATACGCGTGGGTGAATCGGCGGGTCATGTCGTTGATTCGGTATTTGCTTTCATCGAATCGATTTCGAATCGTCAATTTCCATTTACATCCCAAATTGGGCTCGTAATAATAGAAAAAGGCATCATAAAGTGAGAAGGGGATGACGAACAGCACCATGTTTCACCGTTCAGTGTTGGCTACTCTGTGAGCCTGTGAGCACAATGCATAATTGCACAAGACACATTGCACAATGCACATACGTAGGCTACAATGCACAGATATGACGAATCAGGAATGGTGAAATAGGTCAAGTTAGTTTGGGTTTCTAAATCACCAGCGGCATTTGATGACCTACTGTTTTTGGAACACTAGCAGTTAACAATTCTATTCGATATTATTAGCCTACAATACAAGCAAGTAGGCCTATATAAGTCATTAGTCAATACACGGGGGGCGAAGACCTTGACAACCAGTCCAGCTATCGTAGCCTATTAGTAATGCTTGTGCTGGTACCAGCGGTGTCGAATAAAAGACAGAAAAAGCAAAACATGGCGACCTTATGCTCGCTATACTTCAGAGCGGCAGGCATATACATTTTCATTGAGATAAGATGGAGAGCAGGTACGAGGCGACTGGGTTTTTCTTCCATGTACGATTGTATGGATCAATGGACGACAATTTCTAGGCTGATAAGGACCGAGTCTATATCACATAGTATATTTTTTATCCTGTTTGCAAGGCGCAATTACCGAACTCTTGCGGACCGAGTGGACGCCTGAATATTGGAAGCTGGTGTGTCTGTGTGTTCTCTTATCATATAGGGTTACCATACGTCCTCCTTTGGGAGGATTTGTCCTCCTTTTTGAGGTTTTTGAAAATGTCCTCCGAGGATGCCCAGCTGTCCTCCTTTATGAGATTTTGTCCTCTTTTTTGATAATAATGGTTAAATATAGGGCAAATTCGACTGAGATACAGGAAATGAGCATGAGCACTGAAGTAACGCTCCGGCCAGAAAGTTGATCTTTATTTATTTTAGGCTACCAACTGATAATGTGTACTGAGCGAGAAAGTTGACCTTTCTTTTTTGTAGTCAACCGACCACGAAGTGGGGAAAATTTACTATATTTTCCAGATTTCCCTCCGGTATTGTTAGTTCGAAAATTTTGAAAAAGTGTCCCCCTATCCCGATTCCAAAATATGGTAACCCTAACTTATCACTAGTGGGGAGGAAAAAGCAATTGATATTTTATGAGGAGGTTAATAACGAATTCGGACCTATCATCCTTTTCGTGGATTCAGGTATTATCCATATAAGCAATTCTCAGGGACGTAGGCCTACTTTTAGAGCAGGCAAGCGAGCTAGTGCTTTGACTCATGGGTTATATCGAAAGTACACTCGTTGCCTAAACTAGACTACTTTTTGAAATAGCTATTTATTTCGTATTTATCTTCAATACTAACCTTTTTTACTGCTGACTTGCTTGTATCTATTTCTACCTGAGTACTTACAGTCATCTATATACTTTACTTCATTGACAATTTGACTATAGCCCAACCAAGCCATGATGGTCTCTGTACAAACCTTATCAACCAAACGCGAGCTGGAGCCGTAGAAGGCGGCGCAGTTGCGCAAGCTAATCCAAACCGATCATGACCACGTGCACTCGATATAGTAAAAATTGATATATACGTTTTTGTGAATTTGTGTAAATCTCAGCAAAGTCAGACATAAGTGTTCATATATAAATCTTATAATACCTGTTTAGAGAGTTACACATTAATAAAGCTAATCAATGCCTGAACAACCGACAGACTGCATCCATGTAGGCCTATACGTAAACACACGATAGTATACAGAATAAATACACATGTTTATACAGAATATGTACAAATATGTGACAATCGGAAATGTGTTCACTGACGGTTAAAGGAGAATAAATATGTACAAATCCGTCATGCGACGCCATTTACAAAGTTACTCATCTTTAACTAGATGGCTCCAAATATCAAACGTTTCGAATCGTACGCGATTCGGTTACCAGTGAAATCGGCACTTGGCGAATTTGGTATTCGGCAACTATCATAATTATTATGAAAACGATGCACCAATATTGCATTATTATATTCGAAAACTAGATATGATATATTGCTATATGAAAATTTGTGGATTCTACATGTTGCATTCTGCACTTAGGGTATGGGTACGTTCGGATTATAATTTGGGGACGTCAAGTTTCCGAAATCACTGGTAACGGTGATTCACTCGGCAGGTGATTCACTCCAATCGGCATAAACAATGAAAAAAGAAAACGAAAAATATCCACACTGCATGATGCAGTAACAAGAAAGGTCCATCAGATTTACATCTGGTAAATGTTTCGTGTCGATACGACGGCAAGCAATGTCAACTCATTGACTGAAGGGCGGGTAGTGATCCGCCGCATCACCGGGAATGTTCTGATGAAACTCAACGACCTGATTCTCTGCATCAAAGAATGGATTTTCCCCTCCAAAGCATTCATTGCCACCGTTTTGAAATATCGGTTGATACGGATGTTCCATACACCCCTGCGGGCTGTTTGCCATCATATTCGCGTGCTGGTGATGTTGCACGTTGTGCGCGGATACTTGTCCTGGATTGGAAACAGGATAATTCCCAAAGTCGGTATCCTGAACCTCTTGTTGCAGGATATGCGGGTAGTGAGCATTTTGAACGGCGGATTGAATCGGCGGCGGCGTCTGTCTGAATATTTGTTGCGGATGAAATTGCGGTAGATTTTCGCTCTGTTGACCTATGTATCCAGGCATATCCATTGGAGGGTTTGTTACGATTCCGCAGTCCACATTATGTTGAGATACTGCAGACATACTCGACAGTTCGATGTTTGATTGGGGAATGGCATAACCTACGTCGGCAGGTATCGGCTGCTGTGATATCGGCTGCGTTTCGGCTGGTCTCGTTACTGGAGTCGACGTCATTGGAAGGCTCTCATCTGCTCCGATACTTGAGACAGGAGATTGCCCGGAGGAGTCGCATCCGTCGGTGGTCTGGTTTCTTGACTGCTGCTTGCTGTTGTGTGACTTTTCGTGCTTCCTTAAGGAACTCGGATGACTGTATTTCTTTCCGCAACGTTTGCAAGAATACGGCTTCGTATTCAAATGGGTATAGGAATGCTTCTTCCGGTCAGAACTGTTTGCGAAGAAACGCTCACATCCCTTTGCTGGGCATCCGAAAGGCTTCTTTCCGGAGTGTATGCGTAGGTGAATTTTGAGATTCTCACTTCTAGCGAACCTCTTGCCGCAGGTCTTATTCGTGCATATAAAAGGCCGCTCCCCGGTATGAATCCGAATATGGTTGACCAACTTGTACTTCGCGTGAAAACCCTTTTCCCTCGTGCATGTCTTCCAGTAGCAACTGTGATCCGTGTGGTCGTGTCCTCGAACATGCTCGTT
Source organism: Botryllus schlosseri (assembly GCA_000444245.1). NCBI lineage: Eukaryota > Metazoa > Chordata > Ascidiacea > Stolidobranchia > Styelidae > Botryllus > Botryllus schlosseri. The sequence goes on from ATSW01004550.1 coordinate 10,962, forward strand.
GGAGATGTGCTCCACCAAGTCACGTATGCATCCAAATGTATGCTTGCAGGGCGCGCCGTTTTCTCTGTCTTTGCTCGGCACCCACAAGCATACCAGCGGCTGAATTCGCACGGGTGCCTGCTGGCAGTGTTGCATCAAGTGGCCGAATCTTTGAGGCATTTGGTACGGCATCATGTTCTGATGTTGATGATAGACTGCTGGTGGTCCTTGATATCCGTGCCAGTTCTGCGCGTACTGGACTTGCGCCGGTTCCTGGTGGTAGCCTTGGGGGTATCCGTTCGGGAATCCGACTTGCTGTTGCTGATGATGCATGGGATGTCTAATCTGATGAGGTACACTGCCTGGATTTCGCTGCTTCCCCGCCTCCTCATTTTCGCCTTCTTCTTTCTCGTCGTCTTTGGGTTCATAACCCAACGCGTAGGACATACTCACGGCTTAATACGCGCTCGGCGAGGATAAATTTCAATAAACTGAATCGAAGCACCCCGCACCTTTTATATGGCGCATTTTAATATCAATCTTCTTTCTGCCCGGTCTCGTCGATGCAATGATTCCCACGCTTATGCTTCCTTTCCCTAGTTTCCTATACCCGTTTGCGACATTGGACTTGCATTGTTGATATAACTAGATAATCGGTGATCGAGTTGTTGATAATCGCCACCTTCCCCATTGTGAGCAAACAACCTTATCAAGCTGCACGAGTCGGGGTTGTCTCGGAGCGAAAGTGTACCTTCCAGGTGGGATATCTCGAAATTGAAAGTTCTCTTTATTTTATTGGAAAGGGATCAGAAATTTTATATGCATGTCGCGGCTGGAAGCGTTTTCGCCGCGTGATAAAATAGTCATACCGCGATGACCACTGCGGATATTTTCCACGTATCTGTCTGCTAAAAAACTGTACTCTCTTTACCATAACTTTTTTCGTACCGTAATTCATGGTAATTTTTACATTGGCTTTCCGCGAGTCGAAAATTCGCTAAATAGATTGATTGAAACAAGAAGGTTCGCGTTTTTGATATATGGGTATTCGCCGGGTATAAATTTCTATCTCGCGTGTCACATGAATTCTAACTTTATAAATGGTTGACTTAGTGGCAGTTACGATACGAATCTCATAAGTTCTCAGTAATTTACTGCTTAGTTATTTCTCTAAATATTGATATATGCATACACATTAATGCATGAAAACTATTCACCAAATGTATGCTCGCGACAGTGATACTTGTTTTATTTACACAAGAGATTACGAAGTGATGACGAGCACAATGGCTAATTCCGTGCCATCGGCACACGCGAAGTGCAAACTTCGTCCGCCAATGTAGAAGCCTAAATGTTGGCAAAGCAACACGGGAAACTTCCTGTCTCGGTTCCCGGAATTGCTAAAAAAACCAGAATGGTCGGTCATGAAGTGCTTTTTCCATTTTTTCGGGAATTTAAGTAGGTGTTTCTTAATTTATATGAATTTCCTTTATTTTGGGCAACGAAAAAGAGGCGATCCAACGCAATCACGTTTTGAGTGATACGTTAGCGAAGTAGCGAAACAAGACAATATCTAAAAACTTTCATTCGCCACTGCGTTCACGAAAAGCTCTCGAAGTTTGTTTGTATGCGACCGATGCTAGGCGTAAGCAGAGTAGTTGGGTGATTCGGCAGACGCGTGCCAGTGGTTAAAACGATTGCTTGCGCGACAAGCAGTAGACGCGCGTTAGCACGCAGCTTATCAGTAGGGATAGAGTCGTTGTTTACAATGTTTACACACGCTGCGGGGAAATTTTACGCTCGCGATATTTATCCCTTGTTTGTTTGCTCAAGATAATGCCATGCCAGACAACTACTGAGATGCAATCGAAACGCGATTCTATCCCGATATTGGATTGACGCAAATATTTATTTTTACAAGTCAAATATATATCAATATAGCATTTACGTGACATTCTTGCAGAAGCGCTATGCGTATTTCGACAGGATTTGCAACAACGACTAGTGACTAGTGACTAAATACAAGTAAATATACGCCCCTTGGTGAGAATATCGTGTCGTGATCAACCCACAGCATTGTCACAAAGTGTAATGAACAGTTATAGTTGAAAAATACTAAATCATCTTGTATGTGGTAGAACTAGTAGTCTTCTCCTTGTGGTTGCATAAAAGATCCATGTTTGAACTTTCCGCATCATTTCTGCTGATGTGACGTCATAATGAGTGATACTCGAATACTCGACTCGATTTGTAAGCCTAGTACTTGATTCAGAATCGAATCTCTCAGGCACTCGATGTTGCCCAGCCCTATTCGCGACCAACGCAAAATGACCAATAATACTACAGATGTATAGGGGTGATTTTCGAAAATAGATTCAGTTACTGTGATCCAGGGGCTCTTTCGCCCAGTTGTCATGGCAATGTCACTCATAAGTGTGATAGACAGAAGTAACGCCGAGAAATTGTACTCATGCAGTTACAAGTAGAGGTAGAGGACATATGCCAAAGCTACTGAAAGTAGAATTAAAATATTCAAGTGAGTAAGATCTAGTTGAGTTGTCGCGTACTTTTAGCAGTGAATCGAAGGTGGAAGTACTTCGAAATTACAATATGCATATTGAGATGGCATTTCCTCCAGTGGATAAGATAGTTTCACTCATAAAAAAGGGATAGAAATCAATCCCAAAGCTACACTTTCTACTAAAAAGCCAAAGCGTAAATAGTAAGTATTTGTGCGTCAAAAAACTGTTACATAAGAAGTGGAAGTTAGCTAAAAACATAACCACCCGAGTTATAGAAGTACAAGTAGGCAAAAAACGTACTTGAGTATGAGTACTCGGAAAAAAGTAGAAGCACTTCGTTGCTGGCCACGTCTGTCACATTATACTTCTCTCCGCCGTATTTTCAGATGCCGCAAAATGCTCTACTTTGATATGCAGTCGGGTATACAAGTCTTAAGCAATGAAATAATATCATATAGCTGCACCACGTGATGACGTGTGGCGAGATAGCGTAGTGGTATTATAGAGACTGTATCTACAATCTCTATAGTGGTATGATCCACGGCTGCAACACTGATGGGTTGCGGGTTCGAGTCCGACCGAGGTCTACTCCAGAATTCCTTCCTAAGTGTTGGAGGTTTATCTAGGCTCCTCCTCGCCAAAAAAGCCTAGAAGATAGGTCGTACAACAAGTCGGCAGATACGGAATCAAAATAAAGACAACCGGCCTGGTGTAGGCTAAATGACCATTGTAGTCGACAAACACCATGAATAGCACAAACAAACTGTACGCGATGGCCAGCTGCGATATCTGATGTTGAAATTCATCCAAATCCGTAAATATATTATATATTAATAGCGTTTTGTTGAATTTTATGATTTTTTGCTATTATGTCCATGTCCACTGTCAATCTCTGACTGTCATGTCCATGAGCCAATGACATGCATTGATAGGTGAATCCATGCGGAGCATGGACCGGAGCCGGATCAGTACTTTTTTGATCCGGCTAGAATCTTTATTGACAAGCATGACTTTTGTAACTAAACAACTACCAACCAACCGCACGCCAAGCAATGCAAAAAAAACGAGCTATATATATAAATTCACGGAACCAGGACGGATCATGGACCGGAGCCGGATTGGATATCCGGTCGGACTTTTTTCATTTCTAGCCGGAGCCGGACCCGGACCGGAGAATTGAAAAACAGGATCGAAGTCGGACCAGAGAATTTGTCGATCCGCTCCGCGCTAGTGTTGTTACGAGTGGCTATAGAGACGATCCAAAATAAACTGAACGCAGTACAGTATGGGTGGTCACTGGTCATTCAATTTTATATGACCAAATATACCGGTCGCATCATTTATTCTCGCCTCTTACTGGGGCGTTTGTGTGTATGATTGATATTGTCTTACGTGCGACAAAGGCTGATTGTATTGCCATGCAAAGCATAGGATGCCCGCAATTATAGTATTCAGTATGGATACATTTTATGAAGGTTCTGTAGACACACGTCAATAGTACTAATCGTTAGAAGAAGGCTAAAGTTACACGGTCATTCACTTAGCTCTGTGCGTTCTCAATGGGCTTCCTATTTACGAAGGCTGACAATTATACACAAAACTCAGAGTCGGAAATAGAAATCATGAACGCTGCAGATGAATGGATGCCGTGGCGCGAATTGCCAAATAAAAGCCGCGTGATTTTTCGACGGCCCATGGCTCACGCTGCTTCGCAGTCTGAGACCGCAGATGCTGCATATACTTAAGCTTAAGATTTTGATTAGCGTGTTATGCGCTAATTGTTGAAGGAGTGATCAAGTAATAGCCGTACTTTTCCAGTAGAGTTCACGTAGACTTGAATGCCCATTCTTGCGCTTATATTTTTGGGATTTCGTATCGTGCATATTGTATAGCTATTGAATATAGAAGATGTGGCGAGTTATGTAACTGCACTATATTAGGGGCATAGCCAGGATCTATATTTGGAACAGGTCCAATCATTTGCGCGATGAATTGACGCCCGACCTCGATTATAACCCATGTATTTCACGATCATAAACTCTAAAACAGGGTTGCCTGTCGCACTACCAATGCATATATACAGAATTCTTAATTCAAAATACTTATTCTTTGGTTGCATGCGGATTTCTGTTTTCAAATAAATACCAGTGTATGGGATGCGACTTGCGCATAGCGAAATAAATCTCTACAATATGTATGGTACGAAAATACACTAAATGTCCTTTCAGGAAAACTACATATTATCAATGGAGTCGTTGATAGCAAAAACCTCTCGTTATGGGCTGAGAAACTTGCGACAAATTCACCGCAGCGTACCTGTGCACCACATCAGCCCCACTGAGGAGCACCATACAACCTTATGCTGTAAAACTAAACATCTACACCAGCGGTGCACACTCGACTTGCGCCGCGGGCCCGATTCAAACCTTCAGAGCACTTGCGGGCCGGACCAGTCAAAAGATTGCAACACCTCAAAATGCATGCCCTTTGATTTTACTTGAATACTCAATTGTCAAGCCTATATACATAATAAGACGCTACATCACGAACCATAGTGTTATATTCTATAATCAACACGTTATTCGCAAACAATTAAATTGGCAAAATTACGATGATTGGCCGGTTGAATAGTTTTATTGAACTGACGATATCTATTTTTGCATATACCGGTTTCTAACTGACGTTTTCACTTTTGCAAATATTTATATTTTGGTCCATTTTCCATAAAACTGTGAACTCACTGTGAACTTTTTGCCCTCTCGGAATTGGGTGTCAATGGCAGCTACTAGGGATGGTGTGAACCTCTGAAAGGTTCAGGTTCGTGTGAAAGCGAACCTTTTTGAAAGGTTCTGTGTGAACACGAACGTGAACCTCGTGACGTCACGGGACGTCATTTTGCTAATTTCAGCTCTATCTTTCAATGAAGCGATAACCTATATCAATGTACACGATACCTAGCGACTACTCGGGCCACATAACGCCACAATTCTGAAGTACATATTGGTGTTTTAAACGCCGCTAAATGTATCAACTGAGGCGATCAAAGGATATAATACTCTCATAAAATCAATATCTTCCGTCGCTTTGCCAACAATTTCGACGAGGACTTACGAAGAAATATAAGCTTACGCCTTGAAGGTCTAGGCCAGACCGGACAATGTATTCGGCGTCTGGGTATTACTACATTGATATTGAGCAGAGTGTGAAACGGGTTTTTATACTTGCTACAGATATTACCCCATTAACAAGTTCTACAGCAGTAGCCAACACCTCAATCGCACGGATTTGGTTTTAATGATACAGTAAAGATATGAATTTAAGATTGACCCAGTACGCATGCTAGATTTTTTGCATCAGAAAACGATATCAATCTCATTGATTGGTTGAATAAGCATCATTCGCTGACCACGTATTCGGCTCGTGATGTTGTGTGATTGCGGCTCAAGCTCGCAGCAGAGTGTCACTAAATATCCAGAAACGGAAAGCTGGATATTTCGAGCAAACTATTGTAACAAAGCAAGTAAAACTTTTGAGATTGTCAAGGTGCATGTTCGTTTAGTATTCATTTTTTATGATGCCAGCGCCATACATAGAGTGGCCCGCAGTTGAAATATAATAAATTTGAACCAAAGATGTTACAATGAAGAGAAAATTGTAATCTATGAAAAAGGTTCACAGTGCAGAACCTACCGAGGTTCTGTTGTGAACGCGAACCTCTAAATTTCCGAGGTTCACACACAGAACACGAACGTGAACCTCGCGTTCACACCATCCCTAGCAGCTACTTGTCTGTCGGACACTGTCGGATGGTTATAATGTGGTATGTGGCCTATATGAATAATGAACATACTCGACATTTGCTATATCGAGGGAATATCTAATGAAAGTATTTCGTGCTAAAAATCTCAACGTTTGTTAGAAATGTGCTAGATAATTCACATATTTTCAGAATCCCGTCGCGGGCCGTATAAAACCGTCTGACGGGTCAGATGCGGCCCACGGGCCGTAAGTTTGACACCCCTGATCTACACTTGTGTATACAGAATGGTGACTCGGTAAAAGATTTTTTACTGATCACTATATATTTCTTAAAATACTGATGGTTGGAGAAGGGCCCAAGTTCTTCCATACCTTGTTACCGACTCCGGCACCAAAGTCACACAGTTGCTCGCACAAATTCAAACAAAATTATTGCAACGAAACAGTAATACGTTATCTCCGGCTACCAGACCGGTTGTCCGTAGTCACGCAAAGAGCTCCAGTCAGCTTCGAGACCATATAATAGTTTACCATCCCTTGCTTGTTGGATTTAGTCCGTGGGACGCGCAAGTAGATGTACCGCCTGTTGAAGTCACGGCGGGTTGGTTGGCCCGGGTACCAACTTGTAAACGTTGCGGTTTTCCAATTCGATAAACGTACCTTGCCAGTCTGAAGACGAGATAGATGTTAATTTACATGTGAATGTACTCGGTAAGGAACTTCTACGCAAACAGGAAAGTAGCCTACAGTTGATGATAATACTAAGTTTCTGGTTTCGATTTGCAAATGCTGCAAATACTTATTGTAAAATCTGGGAAATATTGAAACTAAATATACCTACATACGGAGGCCTAGAAAACTCAATTGGTCAACGGTCATTCCACATGTAGGGCAAGTTTACGTAGGTTAGTGGATATATAATTTCATTGAGGTCGTGATCAGCCCACAGCGTTTGTCACAAAGAGCAATGACATAAAATTTGCGATCGGTAATATAAATGATCCGCCGGTAGTCTGGAACGGCGCGACGGAATAATTAGGCTTGCTAGCCATATCCTGCTCTCCAGTCATATTTCCGACTTCAGTTGATGCATTAGTGTTGTGTATGACTCAGAAGACAACGTTTTATTGTAAAAGTTATAAATGTGCCTTCACTGCCTTGCTGGTATATTTAAAGATACCGTAAATTCCTCGTATCGAACCCAATTTCACACTCACTGCATGGTGCAGATCTGTCGCGCCATAGATTTACTGAGATTCAGGTCACGGTATATACAGAAGTTTTACATATGTGTCGTCATAAATTCAGTGTCACCAATGCCACGTTTTACATCATTATGTGACTGGGTTCAGTAGGGATGGTGTGAACCTCTGAAAGGTTCAGGTTCACGTGAACGCGAACCTTTTTGAAAGGTTCTGTGTGAACNCGAACGTGAACCTCGTGACGTCACGTGGCGTCATATTGCTAATTCCAACCCTGTCTTTCAATGAAGTGATAGCCTATATTAATGTACAGTGTACAGTGTACACTGTACAGGTACACGGTACCTAGCGAAGACTCGGACCACATAATGTCACATTGCTGAAGTACATATTGGCGTTTTAAACGTCGCTAAATGTATCAACCGCGGTAATCAAAGGATATAATAATCGCATAAAATCAATACATTTCGTCGCTTTGCCAACAATTTCGACGAGGACTTACCAGGGAATATAAGCTTACGCCTTAACGGTCTTAGCCAGACCGGACAATGTGTTCGGACTTCGGAGTCTGAGTATTGCTACATCGATATTGCGCAGAGTGTAAAACGGGTTTCTATACTCGCTACCGACACCGCAAACAACAAGTTATACAGCAGTAGCCAGCACCTTAATCGCACAGATTTGGTTTTAATGATACAGTAAAGATATGAAGTCAAGATTGACTCCGTACGCCCGCTCGATTTTTTACATCAGAAAGCGATATCAATGTCATTGATTGGTTGCATCAGCATCATTCGCTGACTACGTATATCGCTCGTGAATTTAGGGCTGGGCAAAATCGAGTACCTGAGTGATTCGATTCTGAATCATGTAAAATGCTTCGAGTCGAGTCGAGTATTCGAGTATCACCCATTTTGACGTCACAACAGAATGTACTATGTCAAAGTTCAAATATGTACATTTTATGCCACCACAAAGAACATAATGCCTGTTACCCGTCACATTAATGATAATTCGGTGTTTTTTCGACCATACCGATTTCATTGCACTTCTTGACAATGTTGTGGAACGATCATGACTTCGGAAATGTGTTATTTTCAATGGCGTTCGTAGCTTTGTACTATGTCTATTATGCTGCGACACGGCCAATCAAGGCTTCAAGGCTTCCTCAGTCGAAAATAGTATCAAAACTATAATTCTCGTTTGTAAATTAACTTTCAGTTGCGAGGAGCGTATAATTTCAGTACTCGAAAAAATCGTATTTTACTACTCGACTCGAATCATTAAAATTAATACTCGATTCAGATTCGAGTACTCGAATCATTGTGCCCAGCCCTACTCGTGATGTGGTGTGATTGCTGGTCAAGCTCACAGCAGAGAGTCACTAAATATTCGTAAACGGAAGGCTGGATATTTCGAAGAAGTTTTTGTAACAAAAAAGCCAGTAAAACTTTTAAGGTTGACAAGGTGCATGCTCGTTTAGTGTTGAATTTTTATGCTGCCGGTGCCATGCATAGAGACACCCGCAGTTGAAATGCAATAAATTTGAACCAAGGATCTTATAATGAAATGCAAATTACAATTTACCAAAAAGGTTCACAGTGCAGAACCTACCAAAGTTCTGTTGTGAACGCGAACCTCTAAGTTCACAGAACGCGAACGTGAACCTAACGTTCACACCATCCCTTGGGTTGTCATTCATTCTTTCTTTCCGGTTTGTATACACGTGTTAGAGTTAGACAAACGTTGCATGTTACGGCTCACGTCTGTCGTGTAATTTGTAGGGCGGTTGTTTTCCTAAAAAAAGGTAAATTTTGACCTCAAAAATATTAATTTTTACTTTTTTTTTACCTAAACAAGCTAAATTAGGTGTTTTCCCACATAATGTCAAAATTGTACCACTTATCTTCATTTCTGGTTGGAACTGGCTGCCTTAACGAAGTAGTTTGACCTGAAAAAACGTTTCTGGCTTAGAAACAGGCAACTTTTCACATGAATATAAACGATATTTTAACGAAATCTGGCCCTATGAAGAATTCCAGTTGTTACGATACATATTACGGTAGAAATAATTAAACTTTTTTGCAGTACAACGAGACATATTTTCCTACATTCTTGGATAGAAAGTGCATGTCTTAACTAAGAAGCTTGCCAAGGACGGTCAACAGTAGCAGTTGTTGGCTGACAACACTCAAGTTGTGTGTACGTACACTGCTGGTCACACACCGTGTTGCTTCTTTCTGACAATGTTGTCTACATCACATTTTTTCATCATGCGCTTCGTAATATAAGAATGATGCAATGACCAAGAAGTCTTTCTTCAGATAGGATATTGCGGTACGTTGACCATAACACCATGTCTACTTATTTGTTTTATTTGACCGTTTAAGATTCACAATGAGCAGACAATTAGCCTACAACGCTGCAACGGTAGGCCCATGAAGTAGGCTACAAACTGTGAAATATCAAACGATAAGTTGACCGACAGTGCAAAATCTACGATACAAACGAAATGCAGAAGTCAAAAATTTTTTGACTTAATGAATAATTTTGACAAATTTTGACCTAACGCTACAATTTTGACAAATTTTGACCTAACGCTACAATTTTGACAAATTTTGACATGTAAAAAAACCGCCCTAGTAATTTGTATTAAAGCTCTGAGTGTTTAGGGATAATGTATTGAATATAATTGTCGGGCTTTAGTGCTGGTCGATTCGTCCTTACATTAACATGCGTGGAGCGAGCTATGAAGTGGTCAGCTCGCTGGGGTAACACCGTCGGCTCTTACGGGTACAGATTAACCCGATATATAATACCAATATCCAGAATCCCTAGCGAAGTCGCATTTATCTATGCTTCTGCGAGTCGCAGGTGCTGGGCACAGGTATATGGGGGTAGACCGTGCTGTAAGTCAACATTATGGGACTCGTCAGTATTACATGCAAAGTATTTTTATGCAATATATGCATATCATACATTATATCCTTTCTGCAGGAAGTGGAATAATTATATGACTGACGGACTGTCAGTCAGTCAGTCAGTGATTGTCAGTCACGCTGTTCAAGTTTAAACAATGATGAAATTAGGATGTTTTTGTTTGTATTAGAATCGCTTCTCAATTGCTCATCGAACGGTACCGAATAGTTTAGGACAGGATTATCGCTTGCAGCCATTCGAGACAGTCACACGACGTCCTGATTATCAAAAGGTAAACTTCTAGCGCCTCGTAAGTCGTGAGTAAGCAAGGCCTTTATCAAATTTGGAACATGAGTTGCGAAAGTCGACTATTTGTTGCCGTTTTGCGTCTGCATGTCTGAGGAATCGCTACCCAGGAAACCAGCGATACACCCGTCGGCGCGCGGTGACGCACGAGAGTGAATTAAATTAATGAAGCCATCAGTATAGGAGGGTTTCGAGCGAAAGCCTCCGTAATATCAATGATTCTTTCACTCCTGCTGTAGTTCTGTTGACATATTCCTTACAGTTATCTTCATCGAATATGAACGATAGCTGATACCTAAATACCGCAATGAAAGATTTTAGTCTCCAAAATTATCTTTAGGGGTTTTATCAAGACCGAACTTGATTAGTCACAAAGGCGCGAAATTCTCAAGAATGAACTATATGAATGTCGTCACATACCGTAATCATTAACGTCATCGCAGTCCATACGTCTATTTCATTTGTCGATTCCGGAATTAACTTGCGAATATATGCCATTACAGCCAAATAGTGCTGTCTGCTGATTATATCGGACAGTTTGCCTCCGACTGAGCGACAATTGGTCTTAGCCGCGTAGTAATCCATTTCACCAGCGACCAACGTGTAGCATTTGTCTTTGAACCGCATACCGCATACCACTGAAAGAATGAAACCATACTTAGTATACTACTTCATGGCGTCATCAGCACAGACAAAAGGAACAATCGATCCTCTTATCCTTTTTTTTAATGATGACACCCCATTCCCTTTAAAGCTGTAAGATTTGATATTTGTTACTACCTCCTCGAATTTTCAATCTGGCTACGCCAACGTCTGTGTCACCACAGTTAGCTTACCCCTACGGCCCTACATACTGTGACAGCTGTGATACGTAACGTACAATGCTATAGCAACACACTCCAGAAACAAAACCTCATTAGATCGACTGAGTTTATCATGGTCCCCGCATATGGTTGGATGGTGGGGATTTCATTTGGGAATAAGGTGTCGCAGTGTTACAAAATTTTGTATTGAATGTGACCTCGTTGTTCAACACTCCCCGTTAAAGTTTATATACACCAGATTCACATCGCGCATGTAGCTGGACTACAGTTTTACTTGCGGAAAATATATGATAACTTGCCAGGTTCCGTTGTAGTAGCAACTATAGATGACGTAGACGTTGTCACCTTCCACATTTCGGCACTTTGTGTAGTGCTGGTTAATGTTGTAGCTTGAGACTGGAAGCCCAAGTTACCTGATAAAATAAAATGTTTATTGTCTAGGTCAGGTTGCGTAATCGTACGGGAATGCTCTGCGGATAAGTCGCGCGTAATGGCATAGGACAAATAATATCCAAGATATAGTCAATTAGACATATTGATTTCTTGCTCCAGTCTTGAAAACTCTGCGATCTGCATATCGTCGTGGGGTATTGAAGTAGTTTATGTCCCTTTTTACAAATTTCGAGATCCATTTTTAAAATTGATATAAAATCAAGTTTTTGTTTAATTTTCATATTTTTCTACCCATATCCTGGCCATGTTTATGTTTGTCTCACTGTTACAAACTTAATCACGGCCAAGAAATATCCGAACGAGAATGAAAACTGTACATGAAGTTAATTTTCTCAAAATTTGTAAAATGGGCATAAGTCACTTTAATACCACGGCGACGATATTGCCAAAGTCAACTGGACTTACCGGCAGCATTCTCTGTAAAGTAACTTTTGGTCTGGCTCTCAGTATGCCGAATGGGTGAAGTACCGTAGTTGATCACTGTGGTCGTGCTTTCGTTCTTTCTTGAAATAGTCGAACCACGAGTCATTTGGAAAGTTCGTGTTTCAGGTTTACTCGTTACGTATGATTCGTGATCGTCGACAACAGTAGTTTCACCATTCTGACTCGTGGAGCTTTCTTGACTGTCGGCAGTGCTGCTAGATATTTCATCTCTCGCGTCATACCCAGATGCCATTGAATTGGTGATCCGCATGGGTTCTGTACCAGAACTTTGCTTAGTACCACTAGTCAAACCCGTCACAGTTAGAGACTGGGTTGACGCATCCAGGTCGTTTTGCTGTGCTTTGAGATCATGATCTGTCTGTGGTATATCGGTCGCATGCTCGGTGGTGGCACGTTCGCTATCATCTGAGATTGTGGTTGCATCATGATTGGAGAACTCGTTAATTGTTGTTTGTTCCATTTTAGTTGTGATTATAGAAGTGACATCTGTTTGACTTGTAGATAGTGAATGTGTTGCACTATGCATCGCATGGGTAATATCATCAATGTCCTCAGTGGTAGCCTGTTCTGTTTCTATAACCATATTCTGCTCAGTGATTGGCTCTTGACTCGTGACACCATCATCAAGGCTTGACGACTGACTTGATACGTCCATTTCGCTTCGTCGTGTTGTGACGTCACGTATCAGTGATCTATTAGTCACTGCTTCTTTATCCGCCGAGTACACAGTCGTGTCCAACATACTCTCAGTAGAAAACATCTCATCAGATTCATATTCTATGTCGCTTGTAGTTGAGTGTGTTGCAATGTGTGTTCCAGGAACAGTACCATCAGTTGTAACGGTGGGATGCTGTTCTGCTTCTGTCCCCTCACTTACGATAAAATCAGTAGACGTTCGAACCCTAGAAACGGGACCGGGTTGCTCTTGTTGCATTGCCGTTAGTGGCTCATTAGAATGAGTTGGTTCGTCTGACAATAATACAGGTTTTTCAGTACCAGTGAATGCACCATATGTCGAGTTATGCATCCCTGTAAGCACCTTCAACGAATTGGGAAGAAGCGTTGTCGACGCATCGACGCTGTGGCGCGTTGTTGGTGTCAAAATTAAAGTTGAGTTATCGAGATCAGGCTGTGCTGTGGAGTGACGCGGTTCGTTAATGTTCCTTAAAAACCCACCGCGCCCGGCATTGTTTTCATTTGGAGATTCATCGCTGTTTCTTAGTTGCTGTTTTTGTGTCGAAATTTTGATGGTACTCAAGTGGTAGCCCTAAATCAACGAAGCATGTTTTAAAGCAATTATAGGAAAGAACACTATACGAGGTCACAACATCAAAGTTCTTGAAATACTCAGTATTTCCTAACATAGAAATCAAGGATATGGGCTGCAACGTATCGTATTGTGGTAGTTACCGGGATTGTGAATATATCTAGGGTTGTGTTTAAAAAAAAAAAATTTAAACCAAACATGTTCAAAACAAGGCCCTTGTTTAAAACATGTTTTTTTATAATCCGTGACGTCACGTATATTCAATTGTGACGTCATAGTGGATTAATATTCAGAATTGAAAATATAGGGTAAATATAGCTCCTTTGACGAAATAGGCTTTCAACACCTGTCAAATACGGACCCAAAATAACAATTTTAACCAGGACTACATCGTCATATGCAGCATTTTTACGGTCGGCGGTCATCATAAAAACATTCTTTCCGTACCAATGATCTATATCTACATACATATACATAAAAATATATCATGGATATTATGCCAATAAGTGGCCATATTTAGGCCCCACCCCTTTCAAATACATAAGTATTGTACCAGGACATGCTTCAAGTTATTTACTTTTATAATCATATATCGTGACTCGTGACCAGGATGAAAATTAGGCAGGATAAGAAATGTCAAATATGATATACGATATAACATTACAAGATTACAGTGACCCAAAGAATACACAGATGAAGTCGTAATTTTCAATCCAAATTGCGAGACAGTAAGAACTTTTATACCCCCTCTGCCTATATTGAGTCCAATTCGGTTCTTATACAATTAGTTTAGCAAATCAAGTGCTACCTGGGAGAGCATCACGGCAACCAAAATGACTTCGATGACGAAGAGAACCACAATTGCGAGGACCACTGCGAAAAATGCCATCAGTAATTGTCGATTTCCTGAATGCAAAGAAAACAACGTTGGCGGACAATCGGAATTTGAAAAGTTACCCTCGACACTACGATCGAACGCAATTACAGTCAAATTCATCGCGTAATGCGGCAATTAAGTCACGACCGATTGAAAACGATGTCACTTTTCCCAATCGTGATCTTGACACATTACCTTGTTATCTAGTCGATTGTTTGCTTTGCTGCGCCTAAAGCGAGCATAGTTGATGCTTCCCTCCACTAATTATATCAGGGTGGAAATTATTAAATGCAGAATTATGGTCACGGTGTACTTGGTTATTTCGACAGCAGCTGATCGCGCGTTGGGAATCGAATGTATGTCGTAACGAATTGCTCTCCCACCATATTTCGACTAACAAGATCAATCTTTGGATAGGTCAATATATTATGGTAGATAGATGCCCAGCCCATAGCAGAAATCACACAAAACAACAGTAGATCGATATTGCGTAGGTGGAATATTTATAATAATGTCCACTGTATTCGAAACACCATGAATACTAAAGCAACACAAGCACAACCTTCAAACCCAAGCATCAACCGGATTCGTGAACGACATCACCTTGTACCACGGCGATCAACGCATAACGTCACAAATTAGGCGGGAGAAGCCCCTTCGCGCCTATATAGGTATACATTTAATGACTAATTATTCAATATTTCAGCTTACTCGATTCCATTCTCGGCGTTATCACCTTTCTGTAAAACAAATATATTCCGCTGGAGATAGGCGAGAACCAGCAGCTGTGCGTTGCGATCCTAAATAGTTTCACACTTATTTCTATTTCTATGTTAAAATGAAGCTAATTATGCTGAAGAGAAATCTGAATACAAATTAGTCGACCTATTAAGAAAGCCAATTTTAGCGGATACGGCACATCGTGAAGCGCTTGACAAATCAGTTTTTCCACATCCGGTCATACTACTAAAGCGTTTTCCCTGATGCGTATCTCATAGCAACAATATAGGCGCTTCAAATCATTCACCCAACGAAAAATGGCTTTCGGTTCTCCATAAATAACACCATAGAAATATAACGCTGCTTTGTGCTGTCGTCTCAACGAAACATAGGATATTTTTTTTTAAATCCTTAGCATCTGCGCGCGACCGTGATACATCCGAAGCTTTCTTAACATCCAACATACGAATTGACAAATGGGTTAACTTAACATGGATTTCTATGCTGTATAGCCCAGTTAGCCCGATTCAACTATCCAGACCAAATTTTAGAATATATATTGATTATGAATACTAAGCGCGATTATTAGAATATATATTTAGGGACCCCTCCGCTACGCACTCGGCATCCACCACCCGGAGCACATATCCACCAATGCTCTGCGCAAACTCACAAAAACAGTCCCATGCCGTTTGCTGGCTGCTGAACGACGCTTACGCTTAATCGGTCATCTAGTGCGGCATCAAGACGATCAACCAGCCGCCGCCATCATCAACCACATTCCGACAGAGCCATGGCGCAGAGGTGGCTGGAATAGAACCACATGGCGCTCAACAATAGAGACCGAGCTAGCGCAACGCGGGCTATCGCTCGAAGACGCCCACGACCGCCCACGCTGGAGGCGCTTGATAAGGGCCCAAAACTGATATCTTGATGTTCCTTTGTTTCCTGTTTTCTTTTGCCCTTTTATTTAATTGAAAGCCGATATATATATATTAGGGAGTAACTAGCACAGAGGCGCTTCTCTCCTAATAACTTCGATTTTTGTCAAAACGGCGACGTCACTATTCGGTTCAGCCACAATATATCTGTGATGTCACATCACTGCTTAGATATATGTCACAAATTTCATTAATTACTACTTCTATATGCGGTGTATACGCCTCTGGCCCCATACTATACCTATAGCATATTTTTTTTTATCTGAAGGCGACGTCGCCTTCTATGCATGGTTGTGTAATCGTCCTAAATATCCCGTTTGTATTGAGTAATATATCATGATATCGACGCTGCATATACAATATATTTCGCAGATTTCATTTCAAACAGACACTTCGAATATATACATTCTACACGATGCAGTGAGCCGCTCCTCACAAGGTACACTTCTATATTATATTTACTACACTCCTTCAAATTATAGATGCGATATCTACCCGCGTCTTAATATAATCGACACAATCGTCTCTGCTGTAAAGTTTTAATAGTCGCACTTGAGACTGGCGAGCAAGCCATAAAACCGCTCCGAATTAAAAGTTTAATTACTCATCTCAAATCGTAGCTCAATAGAGATCGACCATGATTCTGTCCCAAATCAGATTTTCGAATGACAAATCCGTCTGACATCTTCCAAGGATTCTCGTAGTTTTCTGCCTCGCGTCTTTATGACGAAAGCTAAATTATAATGTACGGCACTTGAAATTAGTCGTACTCGAGAAATTTTGTTACGGTGTCAAGAGATCGCGCATGCTACCGGATAATTAACGCCATCGCGTAAAAATTGGGTGGCGATTACGAAGATACCAAGATCTACTGCGTCTTATAGACGTGCCGATTCAACAAACGCATACATATTGTACAATAAATGGCGCCTATTTTCTAGATTCTATACATGGACTCGTATTTTGTGTTTCTTTAAGTTTTATGATTTTTTTCAAATAATTTTTCAAATAATCTCACATTCCATATTCATAATTTCTGTGGTGGCTTTATTCACACGGCCTTTGATGTGCCGCCAAAAGCATACATGATTTGAATCACCCAGGAAAAACTATATATACTTACGTATAGGCGTCCGTTAGAGCAATGCTCCTAACCTTTTTTCCTGTGATGAACTCTTGCACACTGCGTTTACTTAAAAGCATTCAACCAAGGTATTTTTTCACGCCGGTGTTACCAAATCATTAAAATGTCCATTCACAGTTTGAAGGTATGTATATAAATATCTATATAATTGACAAATCAGTTGGAGATAGAATTCACTTGAGATAAATGACCGACTGCTATTTCAATATCAAAACTGAATCGGCGATTCTCTAAACGTACAAAAATTACCGGCAAACACACAGGTCACAATACTATCCTATCATAACAACTGCAGATGGTCGGTGAAACTTCTAGCTCACGGCGTTCGCTACCTCGTCATGAGTGGCTTCAATTTTCAATATACTTGAACAAATTATCCACTAGGCCAGGGGTTTCAACCTTTTTCGGGCCGTGGCCCATTTTCCGGGTTGAAAATATTCTGTGCTTCACCTCTTATCCTTGAGTCGATATGCTTATTTCTCTAAAATATGCTCATTTTCTCTTATACTAATCATATTTAAATCAAGACCTCTAGGGATATGATAATTATCAAGTTGAATAAATTTCCTCCAACAAACGACCAACGAAATAATTTTGGGCCCATTCGACCTCCCCCCAAATTGAGGGTTTGGGGTGCGGCAATTATGACCCTGGTAGATGTTACATAACTCTTATGTAGGCCTACATTATGGCCGTCCGCTGTTCCACTCATGTCGCGAAACCCAATGATCTAATCCCCGAATTCACTGTGTGATTCGGGTTTTAGTTCCACTATGGAGGGTAATAATATAATCATTCTGGGCCAGCTTCAAACAATTCTTTGGTGAATGAGATACTACAGAGAAGTGGAGCAAGAATGTTTCAACATTCAAGCTGTACAATGTACATTGCACATATGTCTTGTACCTATACTGAGGTTGCGATGTCAGAACATTAAATCCAATGAAACAATAAATTCACGTTACTCCTACATTATGTAAATTGATTTCAAGGCCTGACATTTTAAACCGACTCCCAAGATTAATGTGCGTTGTTAAATCCTCAATTAATTACGATTCGTGGACGTGGTACCGTCGGCCTATACTTCCACAGGAAGTTGATAACACTGGTTAACACATATTTTTAGGCGGACAAAATAAAAGTATGGTTTGGGGGTTCTGAATGGCACTGATTCCGAATACGACCTTATTTTTTCAAATTGGCTCTTGTTTTGGAGATAACCTAAGGGGCTATTTTGACTTAAATTTCATATTTTCGCTGTATGGGTTGGATAAAAGAATGGCTCAGTCGTATTATAAAGTTCAGAAATTCAATGGGCTTGTCATACACACTGAACATTGTTTTGAATCAAAATACAACGACATCATTGCGTTTAGCGGTGTGTGTTCGATTTATCATAGTTGGAGATTTTCACGGATAATATGTACAATTGTACATAAATAAACTACAATCATATATATTAGAATTATATATTCTGTATATAATATATCCTGNACTCCAAATCATAAAAATATATATAAATATCTACCTACCTAAATACTCAAACAACGTTGCATTAATTCAATCAGTTTCAAGTCAACCACTAATTCAAAATTCAAAATAATCAGTCAGGATATAAATATAAAAATTAATAT
>ATSW01004552.1:0-20259 GCA_000444245.1 Botryllus schlosseri
AGAGAGTTCTTTTATTCGTCAACCATGAAATATAGTAAAGGCAATGTCCACAAACATTCACGTCCAATAGAGTTGTTTATAATTATAGTTTGTTTATAATACATGCCATATTTAAATGTGGGCTTATGGACTGATCCAATAATATCGATATGTACGGGGGAATAAAATTTGGAGATATGAAAAAACTAAATAGATGAAGGAAATGTGATATCGAACTGCATGAGTGTTATCAATTTGACGCCTTTCGTTCTTCCGCGTGGTGGAGCTAATGTGTCACGNGCATNAATGGCTCTGAGTCAAAACATGGAATGAAATCAGCTGATTGAGTGTTCTAATATTAGTTTTAATTCGATCGGAAGTTGGAAATATAGCTAATATGTTTCAGAGTACAGACTGAATTTACCTGAATTTAGGAAGAATAGAGGGATCTCCACGATGCCGAATGGGCGAATGCGCAAACCGATAACCTATAGCTACTTGATGTTGATTGATTGTTGGCNTGTGCTTTATTGGCATACCGTTTCGCGCTTCTATNATCTGCTCACATACAATAGTACAGTNTTGTATATCGATAGGAATAGAGGTTACCAACTCGAAATTGTGATGGCCTCTGGCTGCATCAGTGTGTTACGAAAGGTTTGGTCTGATGTGAAATCTTTTGAATGGTGTCATGGCTTGATAGTCGACACCGGTAACCCCGGACTCTGAAAATCGCCGTCGGCAAGGAAGAAGTGTTTATGTATTCAATCAATATGCTCGAAAATGGAATCCTGATACGTTTAGCGTGATATGTTTTGGTGTGCCGAGACNGTTCTCAAAAGTGTCTTGCTTCANACCTGTGTGTATTCAGTAGAGTCTTTNGTCTGNACGAGACGCCNATTCCATATTGNCTTACAGCTTCTATCAAACATNATTTTCGAGTTTCCATGGAGTATCGATNGTTCTTTCCTGCCTCGCTCAAGAATAAAATTACTGAATGTAAAATGATGCTGGAAGCCCAATTAATTTCAAACTTGAGCCATGAACAATGATCAAGCCAGCTTACTGGATTCTTTGTGGCTGATGTAGGCCTATATAGGTAATTCCATGTCAAATGAACCAAAGAGAAGTTCGGTCTCCATCAAGTTGCAGATTTTGCTGAAATTTTACTCATCACCTTCTGAAAGGCTATTGCTGAGTAGATAGCTACACTTGTCCATTTTGAATGAAGTTTTCAGTTATCGCATGATGAAAACAAGCTTTCTGCTCATTTAACCGTGAAATCCAAGTGCTGTTTTTATGCAGATCTGAACTTGCGTCAGTCTAAATGAGCTACTTAGACCTGAGAATGTTGTCATGTTGTAGGCCTATAGGCCTATATTGATACATTCAGCAAGCCAGTGAGAAAATATTGATCTTTGGTGCCCAGCCATGATTGTAGCTGAAGGTAAAGCCCATGGAAATCACACATGCGCAAAAGTATTTCATAATTCTCACTATCATTTCTGTTTGCTTGAAAATTTTTGTAAACAGTGTCGTATTATACCTCCGTGAATCCTTAGGAATTGAGTTTTTATGTAATAGGCTATTTACTAATAAACTTGTGACTACAGGGAATATTTCAGATTATAAAAATGCGGTGATTTTGCTGAAAATTATGCTCCATATTCTAGTTTCTCACTTACTGTAAGACGTATTTTGGCATCAAACTCATCATATATATATATATATGCTATGTTTCAACAGAATTCATATGAAACCCTTCACACAAGTTTTGAAGCAAGCCTATGATATAAACAGAAATGAGAGGGAGATATTGGGGGGCTGTGTACCTAAACTTATTACCTCAACTCTTGCATGATAAAAACAATCATATTATGTAACATAACAATGAGAACAACTATTTATTGCCAGAGTATCTCATTTACAGATTATTTCAAATGAGCTTGAAAAAACTTCCATTTCACGGTTAAATGAGCAGAAAAAGCTTGTTTTTATATATAATAACCTGATAACCGCTTTTGGCCTACCGGTAATTCCGTTTAAATAAATTGCTGTTTAATCATGTCAACTCAGAAATACTTCGTAATGTCTTNATCCAAATATCTGCAAAATCTGACACTTTATTGATACCCAATCTAATTTTTGTTTGATCTGAAACTGAATTACAGCTTGGATTCAGAAGTATCTATGTACGGAGTTGATTTNGNCTAGGCCTATTAGCCTACCAATTAAATATTATANAGCAAAGCATGTGAGTCATATTTTCTCCCCTCAACCAGCTTTCATATAACAAGTAANTTCTTAATTTTTGTGTAGACAGAATTCCGCTAAANATTTTCCAAGTTTATGTCACACATGATCGATTTTGAAAGGGCTAGGCTACTAAGACTGATATTGACCCTTGACCCCATTTGATTGTTGAAAATTTGTCCCTTCAGTATCAAGAGTTTCTTGTATTCTGTTATTAGACATCATAATCCGCTCTTCACTACTTCATAACGCTATTTTATGACCTTTACTGTAACAGGGAATGTGAAACTAATTAAACTTCATCGTTGAGTGAGCACAAAATGGTTTCAGAGTCTGAATAGGCCTATTGAAAAAATATTATTTTCCACACTCAGTGCTAGATACCAGATGCACTCCTAAAAGGACATGAAAATCTAAGACCTAGTGGGTTACTGTGTTGTTGACTTGAAATGGAATTACCGATGGACGATGATGCTGGAGACGAAATCATGTAGGAAAAAGGTTTGCTGGTATATACTAGGCTTACATCTGGGCAAAATCGAATACTGGTACCTGAGTGATTCTATTCTGAATCAAGTATATGTAGCCTACTTTTCATGTAACTACAGTTGTAAAAATTTGGTTTGAACATGACATGAACTCGAAACTAAACTGTGAACGCAATGACTTAGACAAGGACCCGACCCTCCGCACCACGACTCGGACTTCATGCGGGGATGAATTGAAAATGACTCGACTCATTCGAGTCAAAACTATAAAAGTAAGATTAACTTGGGACTCGGAACCTCGTTACTTGGTAACAACCCTTGTATTCGAGCTTCGTAGCGAACAATTGAAACGTCAATTGATTGATTTTTGTGATCATTTTGTCGCTGCTAAACTATGACGATTTTTTCAATGTCATAATACTTTTAGGGTGCGTTACAGTGCCCAGACCAGATTATAATTTTTATTTTCGAAATCAGCAGTACTTTTCCTTCAAGGCCGCTTCAATAATTATTGCACTTGGGTCGTAAGCTGTGTCCCATGGTGCTTACCAAGTCACAAGGCCCTGAGTCACAAGTTAATTCTACTATCATAATTTTGACTCGATACGAGTCGAGTCATTTTCAATTCAGCACCGAGCCATAGTCAGGGTTCAAAAGCTTAAGTCGAGTCACAGTGTTGATAATTGAGTCTGAGTCCAAGTCATTTTGTTCGCAGATCATTATCCAGCTCAACCCTGCTTAACTGGCGTTTCTACAACTTTGTTTGGTTGATATTCAAGTATTATATGGTGGTAGCTTACTATTCTTCGAATTAACAATGAAATACCCGTCTTGGTCACCCGAATCTCGAGTTTTATGGCTTGGTCGAATTAGGCTCATTGACTCGAGCACAAGCCGAATCAATACACAAATTGCCGCAAATTGAGTCGAGTTGTACACCATATTTTATAAATTGACGCGAGTCACGTCTAGTCACAAAAACTGCAAACATGTCATAGCCGTTGCGAAGCTACCATATATTGCTAGTAGCGTCTGGTTAATAGCTGACTGTGTAATCATATGATTACGATGTTTCCGTAGTTTAGTCGTCTTATACTTATATACTTACACTGCCTCCTGTCCCCGTCTTGATGAATAAACACAGTTTGCAAGTTGACGTGGTGTATTTTAGTCAGTAGCAGGTAAGATCATTGTCAATAGAACAGCTTCAATCGAGATCACAGCAGCCTCGGTGCACACTTGTTTCTTTCAGAACAAGAAATGAACGTAGATAGGATGCACATAACGGCTCAAAATAGATAATAGTTTGCCCCAGCATTAACCACTGCCCCCCACTACTCAGCACTTTTGTCATCACAGAGCAGCTATTTCCTGATTTGACTACATGAGGCACACAACCACACCTGTACGCAAGATAATCGCTTATAACTGCGACATAAAACGTGTCAGACTCGAGTTAACTTTTCATATGACTTGACTTGACTCGAGTCACTTTGGAAAAATGACTTGACTTGACTTGACTCGGAGCTTCAAAAATGTGCATTGACTCGTGACTCGGACCAAAATTTACGAGTCAATTTCAAGTCATCAAGTAAACGGTGTCGAATATATCACTGTATCTTGTGTATGTTCGGACTGTTCGAGGTACGCAGGTGTTACTTGTGAGAGCAACCAGTCATTCATGATTCTACGTTACAGTGATCCTCCATTGTTGGATCACAAATAAATTGACCGCAAACTAAACAAGCACAGCCTACGTTGTCGAAGTAGTAGTAGAAGATTGATCTAAATAGCAATGTGTTTCTGTTTCCTTGCTTCCAATGCTTAACGTTGAGCAGTGCTCACATTTACCAACCCTCTTGCATGATTTAAATCGAACAAATATAGTTTGTGCGTTTATATTCTCACGGATGTGTAAATGGGTGTTGTAGGTTATTGTACCATATCAATTTGTTTCAACTTCTCGAACCTTAGTATTAGATCCTACATTTTGGCCGATAATAACTGACTGTAGTATGTAGCTGTACAGATACTCACGTATTTTATTAGCAGTTCTACGTGTGCGTGGGGGATACAAACTCTTTTGAATGAATATTTAACTAGATATTCGTTTTTTGATTCAAGATAAATGATCAATTAATCTGTCTTTCACACATCTAGCAAAATGTAATGACTTTGAATCATCATTCATACATCGAAAATTCAATTTGACTTGAATTGTGACTTGACTCGTGACTTGACTTGACTTGACTCGACCTGACTCGAGTCACCTCCAAAAAACGAGTGACTTGACTTGACTCTAGTCATCTTTGAAAATCGATTGACTTGACTTGACTCGAGTCAAAATCTGCAATGACTCGAGATGACTCGTGACTCGAAGGTAGTGACTTGATCCCAACACTGCAAACTAGTCGTGCTGGATGCGTTTGCGACGTCATCATTGGCTACCCAAAGTTAAATATGAGGTTTTGTGAACAACACGAAACATGATTTTCGATACAACGCTATCGCAAACAATGTTTACTCTAGTTGAGCACCGTCTTGCTCATAATGTGTACGGTACACGGCAATCGGCAATACAAAACCTTTAGATGTCGCATTTACGGCAATCCTGCGATATCAGTTTATGGGGTATTTAGTAGGGATGGTGTGAACGTGAGGTTCACGTTTGCGTTCTGTGTGTGAACCTCGGAAATTTAGAGGTTCACGTTCACAAACGAACCTTGGTAGGTTCTACACTGTGAACTTTTTTAATAAATTACAATTGTCACGTCATTATAACATATTTGATTGAAATATATTGCATTTCAACTGCGGGCCACTCTATGCATGGCGCTGAAGGGGGCGGAAACGCTCAGGGGGCGATATGGGGGGGCGCTGGGCTCCGGGGGGCGGTATGGGGGCGCTGGAGAAAAATGGCTTCGTAGTAGATGATGTGGTGGTGGGACATATCCTTAATGAGTATTCAGAGCAAATTAACACCGAAAAAATCGTTATATATAGCCTACAAAAGACATAGGTTTAATTGTCCGTGGGCGGTTGGACGCCTAAATGACTGGCACTGAATGTTCCTGTCTTGGCAATCTGAACCCCAGAAGACGAATTCCATCTGGCAGGGAAATATTATATGCCAGTGAATATTTGAATTCCTGTGCGTCTTTTAGTTTAGTACGATTGGGCGACAGGGATATCTAAAACTAGATATTCCTGTTGGGCGATATCCCTGTTTAGCGATTCTATATTTTTTGATATAGCAGACAGGAAGTCACGAAATAGCATCATGCAACGAAGTCGTACCAACGGGTTCGCCCGCTGAATATGTTTAAATATTAGTTACGGGACCTACAGTTTCCAAGACACCTCACAATGTTCGCTCCACGTTTTGATGAGTCTGCGCAGACTGAACAACTCATTGCGCAGACCCTTCGACAATAGTGCGTAACGACTAAAAAAAGGTTATAACTTCGGATTTTTTGTGCGCAACGTAGATTTTCTGTGCGCAGAGACCGTGTCAGCACTGTGCACTTGCGTAGCTTAGAGGGTACATTAAACCTCACTCAGCTCTACCGGTAAATCTGGTAACGTGAGCAGAGAGGACAAGAAATTGATAGCAATATATATGCAATTCCCTGTCTTACTGACGGATTTTATCATGAATTATCGAAAGTTTTCGTGCTTCGCACTGGCTCGCTATACAGAACAGCTGATTTCGTGGCAAACGACGACGTGATGGGGGGTAGTCGGTTTATCACCCTATGGGAGCCCAAGACCAAAGTTTTTTCGGGGGGTCTGACGAAGTGCCGTTTCGTTCCTGCCAACGGGTATACGCCCGAAGAAGTATAATTATTATTGAGGGGTCCTACCTTTTCAATTACACATCACTCAGCTCTACCGGTAAATCTGTTTACGTGAGCAGAGAGAGGATAAAAATTGATATCAATATACATGCGATTCCCGATCATCAGGGTTGTAATGATTAATGACTCGAGTCATGACTCGACTCGATTCCGACTCGAGTCACGATTTTCTGATGACTCGACTTGACTCGAGTCATTTTTTCAAAATACGGAAATGACTCGACTCGATTCAATCTGTGTATTGAGTCGACTTGGACTCGAGTCATTGCGCATGACTCGAGCCAAGTCATTGACTCGAGACATCAGACGGCCAAGACTGATATTTCATTGTAATTCCAAAGCCAAAATACTATTGGGATTTCGTCTGTGGGTACTGGTACTTGAATATGCGACCAAAAACTGCTAAAAGTGCGGAAAATTGGTATATTATAAATGCGAACCATTCGATATGACGAAACAGAGTTATAAAAAGTGGGTTTACC
Source organism: Botryllus schlosseri (assembly GCA_000444245.1). NCBI lineage: Eukaryota > Metazoa > Chordata > Ascidiacea > Stolidobranchia > Styelidae > Botryllus > Botryllus schlosseri. The sequence continues at coordinate 7,060 of ATSW01004552.1, forward strand.
AATACTTTTACTGGAAACTGAACAGTCTATACAATGACTGGGACTCCGACTCGAGTCATAATTCCATGACTCGGACTTGACTCGGTGGGGAATTGAAATGACTCGACTTGACTCGAGTCAAAACTATAAAAGTGAGATTGACTTGTGACTCGGAGCCTTGTGACTTGGTTATAACCCTGCCGATCATATCGACCAACTCAATCATTGATCATTGAAATAATTCGCGCTTCGCGCGTATGGGCGAGAATAACTGGCACAGTAAATGGAGACCCAATGCAGATGACTAGTATCAGCAAATAGCGGATAGCCGAAGGGGGGTCAGGGGGCGAAGCCCCCCGGAAGCTTGGTTTATCACCCGATGGGGGGCCCAAGACCAACGTTTATTTTTTTGGGGGGGAGGGGGGCTGACGAAGTGAAGTTACAGCCCTGGTAAGTTCAATCTTCCAATCAGGAAGATAGCCTGATGAATTTCGGGGCCGTTTTCACGGAGTATCAACATATAATTTTCATAAAAGTTTATAAATCCCAGAATTTTTGTCGCACTTAGCGTGCAGTGCTGGATTCGGAGTAACCAGTATGATTTCACGAAGTATCGGTGAATATAATTTAGGTAGAGGGTTGGCGTTGCTCCGTTCACATCACATTGTCGCCATTCGTCCATATCAACTTTTTCATCACAGTATATACGGCTCATCATAACGTTTGAAACTGATGTTTCGCAATCTAGGATTTACTTGTCATATCGTAATCTAGCATGTCCTGTCCATTGTCCATGGCGTGTCCAAATCTGGAAAAGTGGACTCTGATATTTTTTTTTTTGGTTTCAGCGCTATTTAGCATACCACCTTTGAAACTTTCTGGACTGAAAACATGAAATACATGTTCTGTTTTCAGTAGTAGTATTTATATTTCACTTTCAATTCCCAGTATAATATACTTTGAGTTATTATTATTATCAGTTCTTTCGTCTGGATAACATACATGTTGAAGTATAAAAGCAAGTGTAATAATGCCTTTAATTTCTGGAAATAAAGCTAAATATGACATTTTTACGGTCCACCATATTTTTTATTTACGTTTACTAATCGCGCAAAGTGTTTACATCATATTCCATACAACTTCTCCATATTGCTCTTCGATTACACTACAGGCTTTGTAATATGGGGAATGGCGTCATACCATGCTATTTTCTAAAACGTGCTGTTCGAGAAAACAGTGGATTAACATCACATTTTCATATCAATACTATCATTTTCATCTCATGATGTGGACGAATACTTATGCCTTATGCTATCGAAAATTTGATCGCTGTTGGTATGCATCAATATTAATCAAGCTCGTCACCTATCGCATAGCTCAATTTGCACCTTTTTACAATCCATGTGAACGAATTAGGATCGTTTTCATAACTACTTACTTTTTTGAGTACTTTTAAAGTCAGTAAATTCTACTTCTACTTCAAGTAGTTTTAGGTTGCTTCTGGAAGAAGTACTTCTACTTGTACTTGAGAGTAGATTTTTCGTCGCAACTTCTACTTCTACTTGAGTAGATTTCTTGACTACTTTGACCACCTCTAAGAGAGAGATATGGTATTCTTTTTCGCCCGCACCATCAAGAAGCTTTGACGACGGAGATGCGACCTCCTTTATAGTAAGATCATCTAGTCTCCGGCCTCGTTTTTTATTCTCTATTCTATCCGTATTTGTTGAGCGCCTAGCAAGATAGCCACGGATACCAGTTTNCGAGTCTTTGNCCTGACATGGTCGGGGATCGANCCCACGACCTACCNATCANGAAGCCGGACGCATCACCATTACACTATCTCGCTCGCAGACGTGCAATATACTTCTCATTTGCAATATGATGCGCATGATTGNCAGCAACTAATTTTACATTGCATTCCACATTATCCATCGTGCTAATACAACATCATCAAAAAGATCAATGCCTTGTCATCGTTTTGGCACACAGATGTTGGTTGAACGTTTCCTTTTGTCTGTATTCTCGCGGAAGCAAGGTAAGTTTATGGTACGCAATGCAAACCAAAATTACTCTGGTAAGTCAATTCTGAAATTTGTAAGGAACTGCAAGCTTGTGGGGTAAGTAAACAGACTCTGGAATAGCATTCCGCAACCAAGGATTATTAAAATAAAGATGATCGATGAGTCAAATCTAGATTTGAAATATAAATCTGCTGTACGAGGTTTTTGTGTGGTGCGGACTGATTCCTCATCTTATCACTAACATGGTGAGTAATATGTGCGACGCAGTCCTTGGACCTTGGCTCGAAATATAAAGGTCCTCAATTTGGTTGGCCACAATATTTTACGAATTCTAATTATTTTTGTTGATGGGTCATCTTGTAAATGTGACGCCGCAATAGGACATTGTTTGGTAATTTTGTTACTGCTAAACCAAGTCGATTTTTACAAATGTTAGGGTTTGTTTGTTTGTAGTATTCATGGTGTTTGTCGACTACTATGGTCATTTATACCAGGCCGATATTCTTCATTTTTATTCCGTAACTGCCGAGTTATAGCACGGCCCACTTCTGGGCTTGTTGTAAGACAACGCTTACGCGGATGAGGTTGCGAGGAGGAGCCTAGATAAACCGTCCACACTTAGATATAGGAATTCTGAAGTCAGACTCGAACCCACAACCCATTGGTTTTACAACCGCGGATTATACCACTGCGCTATCTCACCACCAAGTGTTAGGGTAATTTTGAGTGAATTGCAGTGCCCAGACCAGATTATAATTTTTATTTTCGAAATCAGCTTTTGTTAGAGGCCGCTTTAATAATTTTTTCACTCGAGTCTCAAGCTAAAAGATGACCATATCCTAGGGTTGTAGAACCACGTAACAAGGTCTCGAATCATAAGTCAAAACTACTTTATTAGATTTTGACTCTGGTCAAGTTTAGACATTTTCAATTCAGCACCGACGCAAGTCCGAGTCATAGTCATGGTTCAAAGGTTTCAGTCCATAGACACAGTATTGATACTTGGGTCTGAGTCCAAGTCATTGTGTTACCTGATCATTTTCGAGCTCAATCCTGTTCAAATCACGTTTTTGCAACTCTGTTTGGATGATTTTTAATGCCTTGCTTTATGGGGTAACTTACTATTCTTCGAAGTTCTCTTGCCCATCCGAGTCTTGGGTTTCATGACTTTGTCGATTCGTGTGCAGCCGGGATATCTAGAACTTCTAGTTTCTAGATATCCCTGGTGCGCAGGGACTCGAGTCAAGTCGAGTCAATACACAAATGCTCTCATATCGACTTTAGTAATTTTCCATACCGGTATTTTAGAAAATGACATTAGTCAAGTCTAGTGACTAAAAATCTTGACTCGAATCTTTTCATTACAACGCTGTCATATCTTGCTAACCACGTTTGGTTTCATATCTAACTAATTGTGCAGTCACGAGATTTGGATCTATCTCTAGTCTAGTTGTGTTCTATACCTACACGGCCACCTGTCTCCATATGTTTGAATAAACACAGTTTCAGGTTTACCGATGTATTTTAGTCTTGTTGTAGGAAAGGTAAATGAAAATAGAACAGCTTCAATCGATATCGAAAAAGCCTCGGTTCATAATTTACTCTTTCAAAACAAGAAAAGTGGGCAGATAAAGGAATGCAGATGAATACGCATTACGTATGGTGTTGTAAGCCTTTGGCGACTTACAAATATGTGTTCTGCTAGTTTGGTAATAATTGGCCTCACAAGTATAGTGAGAAAACCAACTCCCTGGCTACTGGAAAATATTTCACAATCGACCATCGCTGCTCCGGCTGAACAGTCAAGACGAAGTTAGACAGCTGAGCAGAATGATTCTAGTCGAGGAGGCAGAAAAAATCTTTAAAAATTTGTTTCTTCAGCAACATGTAATGTAGGGACATTGGACAGTGACCATATAACGATTATTAAAATATACAATTGCTTATGACACTACGGATAGCTGCAAATTTTCAAAGTATATTCAGTTACCGTGATACAAATATCTCTTAATATTTTGAAAAATCAAGAGTGTTTGTATAAAATAGAATGAATGTTACTGTGCAAACCGGGGATTACGGGCGTGAGGACGGAAATCAGTCGTTCACAGTATAGATTACTAACCTACGGATAGATACGCAACTCTCGCAAAACCCGTCGTTACGCTGGAGCAAGCAGTTACTGTTATTGCTGAGCAATCTAAAAGCATCATAATAGGTAGTGCTATAACTGGCGACCAAAACTGGTCTTAATCGAAAGCTAGTGTCGCACTGATTTCGAAAATACAAATTAAAATTTTGTCAGAGCAATGGAACCACTTAGAAACAGCCCTTAAAGTCTGAAAATCGCAAGAATTCATTTTTTGAGAAGAGCAATTTGGGGCTCATCCAACTGGTTTTACTAACGTACTATTGGGCTTCGCGTACTCCACAACGACGAATCTCGTTCGAGGCTGAAATTTCAAAAAGAGCAATAGTCGACTGGGCCAATTTCTTGCGAGAAATATGTTCTTCAGACCTCATAGATAGGAAGGGGCCTATCGGCGGACCAAATAGCGAAATTGCGGCGGATGAGTCGATGGTCGCTCGTCGAAAGGCCGGCAACCGACAAGGACGTCCAGTGAAAGCGGTGTGGATTTACGGGGCCGTAGATCTCGTTACTAAAGAAGCGTTTGTAGAATTGGTCCCGGAGTCAGGTAGAACGACGGAAAATCTGAAAGAGATAACATTGCGCAATGTGAAAGCAGGCACTACAATCAGAACCGATGCCCTTTCGTCATATCATTCTCTCACTGACTGGGGAGGAATGGGGTATAAGCACAAGGTGATAAACCATTCGCTACATTATGTACACCCGACCACAGGTTTCCATACTAAACACATTGAATCGTTTTGGAATCAGGTTAAATCTCTATTAAGGCTTAAAAACGGAATTAGAAGAGGCAATCTCGCCAGTTTTCTGGATCAATTCCTCTGTATGAGGATGTACCCAAAAGAAGATCATTTTATGCGCATACTTGAGGCAATAGCAGCCAATCCAAAATGCTATATGAGAAGTGAAGTTTGAAACCTCCCTGATGCCAGTCAACTTACGTTTAACATCGACAATAGCCCCTACCAAACATTGAGTTATTTGAAAACAAAATAAAATGAAAATTTATTATTATATTTTACAGAAATTGTAATATAATAATAGAAAGTCCTATTTTTAATTGAATGAANTTGCCAGCNGCACCAATCAGTGGAGAATGGAATTCATTTCTGTTACTGGTAATCACTACAATNATGTTATTTATGCAATTNTTCTACTGCATATNCGGTTTGAAGAGACGAAAGTANACTGCAGTATANNTAANGCTTCNANCACGAATATGCCCTCAGGNNATGAAGANNGTTTNATGAANGCNTCGANCACGAATNTGCCNTCAGGNTANGAAGACCGNGCTGGGACGATAACNCAGGCCCANNTNGGNNNGCTGCCTNGAAAANTACCNAAAGACTNGGCCNGACTNAATTCGTCGGNTTGGNAACATATATCNCTTTCACAGTGTTGGCAAATTAAAAANGTGACTCATAATTTTACNAATCCGGGCCTCTTTTTTTCGTCGACNTTTGGATATGTCAAAGCCGAAAAGATCACATTGCAAGAATACTTATATCCAACCGGAAAATACTGGACTAGTATTGACAAATTTGAACATACCTGTGTTTGTGGGCGCGAAAAGGCATACATCACTCCTGATTTGAAGCTCAAGGCCCTGGAATCAGAAATGGTTTACGTTAGACCGACAGGGCACAATTTCAGATTGGCGTGGCAATTTTCTGAAACATCAAGAAACATTCGAGACTGGAATCCCCTTGGTTTATATCAAATAGCAAATATGAAGTATAAGCTGAAAGCCTTGAAAATGTTTGCTAGTTATTCGAGTATCAAAATCAGTTGTATAACTGAACAAGTTGCAACCGAAGAAATAATGAGACAGAGAAACATATACAATGATAGTTCTACCGACGTGGTGGACTGTGTCCGCTTATGGCAACTTTTACGGTGTACTATCTGTACGGTCAGAAGACTGGTAGTAAGTTTCGAGCCACACGCAAGTAAGATAACATCTGCAAGCCAAGTACAAGGGACTACATCTCCCACATGTAATATGAATAATGATGACGCGATGCCGTTCGAATTTTGTCATACTGATACATTCGTACCGCTCTGACTCGCTCACTTTAAAGGCGCCAGTCATAGATATTGTTTGTTTTGAAAATCAGTTGTTTTCTGATACGTGCATTTCGTATAGTTTGACTGTATATTGCATTTAGAAGATAATCTACTTCGGAAATTGACTAACAGATGACTCAAATAGTACAAGAGCGTTACGGAGTGTAATTTGGTTTGTTAATTGTGCATGATAGACGTAAATGGAAAAATTTGTATTATGAATTGAAGATTTTTATAAATGTGAAACATTTATAGTTGAAGTTATTGTTAATTAGAACTGTTNANCAGTTAAATGACGCAATTAACATTGGAGTATTTGGTTGAATTAATCCAGGAAATGTGTATTCTAGTAATATCTGAGCCCTGGACCGCATATGGTCATTGTTAACTGAAGCAATGTGTGAAGAATGAACATCTGGAAGTTTGCAAGAAAAAAAAGAACCTGGAATAAAGGTTTCAAGACTGATATCTACTGAAGGTCATTGACTGTCAGAATCAGTGATATCACTGCCTCCTGAACAATTTATTCCACTCTACATCAAAGGATGCTAAAGCCCTACAAGAGAATCTTGCTCTTATGAAAGACACATACAAACGTCACCAAGATGTAGAAATGAAACGAAGCCAGTTGAAATTGGCCGTGAAACAACAAGCTGAANTATTCAACGACATGAAAAATTTAATTCCTAAAACCACAAAAGAACTAGACTCGGCCANTCGTGACGTCAAGACCGCTCAAGCCGACCTATCAATGATAAAACGCGCNACTNNNAANGCATCNATGAAGATTGNNNCTNANANNTTAAATGAAGTTCTNTCNGCNGAATTTGATTTAGGAAAAGCACATCAGANANNGNTAACCGGCNCCNGTCCAGCAACGTTATCGGCCACCGTGGGAGTTATATCACCGCCTGCGCCGAACTTGGGGGTGACTAATCAACCTGCTATGCCACCAGCATATGCAGTGACCAGACAGCAAATGCTAACTGGAAAAACTGGAGCTCACAGTGATGTTTTTGCTCAAAAAATAGCTCCACTCATACCGCAGAAATTAGTACCAACAGACTCCAAACAGAATAATACTTACAAGAAAATATATCCCCGTTTAGATGGAGGTAGGGACACCCAGTGTTACGTAACAGGAGTCGAAGGGGTGGATACGATTCCTAACAACCTTATAATCCGTGGGTCATTTTTACCCCAACAAGACCCAGAAATCGAGCCGAGAATCCTGGCTTCACAGCGGACTCAATTAATTCCACCGCCACTTTTCTCGCCTAAATTAGTAGTTCCTTCCCCTGAGAGACGTGGAGTACCTTGGTACCTGCCAGAAGAGGCTCAAAATGACAATTTGGGGAGGCTCGATGATTCAGATGCTGCAGCATCTAATATTTNTGACCCACTGCCATACAGGAACAAGCGGATTATGCCGATGTCAGAAATGATCTCTGTAATGAAATCGGCTGGATCAACACCGTTGTTGCCTTGGTTAGAGGACNACCTCCGCATCCTAGANCATAATNACGGAAATAGCCTTATCGATCGAGTCCTGGCTAACGCGATGCAGGCNAAATTGATCGAAGAAGGCCGTCGGGAGGATGCAGAAATANTGGCAGACATGTTTTCGGTTCCAAATCCTCAATGGGATAAGATTTTGAGCGATTTAGCCATAGCNCTACCAACGTTTGGTATTGGAACAGAAAANGTCATCGCTAAGTTTGCCAAGGACTACGACTGGANCACACANAGCCCCATGTTAAAAATCAACNAAGTCTTGCGCGAGATGGGTATTGCCGAGGACGAACCTATAAAACAGAGTGACGATGGACTTAAATTATTCCGCGTATTANGATCAAAATTACCACCCTCACTGAGGTACCTTATGCACGGGTGGGAGACGCTAAGCTATTCGGACTTTTTNCTAGCGCTCCANAGAATTTGGAATTCNGAGCTCCTGGATGCGAACATAGCAAATTCAACAAACAGACATGACAGANCTATGGCNTCATATGCCATCAGCCCATCAACACCGCAGNCATCAGCNCTNCCAGACATCCACATCTATAATATGACNCCACNNACGTCNTCGTACCCAGCAATGGGACAGCCAANCNAAACACCAGCAGCCAGTATTGTACAACCACGTCGAAATCCTGAGCGTGCAGCGCGACGTCTTCAACGTAACTTCATACCGCCTGACAACGTCGACGTAAATATCGGCCGAGCAAACAGACGCCCGCAGACTACGGCTCCGACTCAACAACCTCTGACTGCGACACAAGATTCAGGAAACGCGACAGACAACCGAGATCTCACTCCAAGAAACGCTGAAGCTGCTCGTGAAATCGCCCTCTCTAACGGTAATGATTTCAGATTCCTTGCAAACCCAAATATTTTTGCACCACTGGGCCTATACACACAACCAGAAAATGGACAATCGTTGGCAGTGTGCTATTTATGCCGAAGTGTAGGGCATCTGTCACGCGATTGCATAGTTAAGGCGGTACTGTGGCTAAACAATCTAGTGCTAGGCCGAGATCCACACGGAAATTATAAAATTCGGGAAAGATTGCTAAATTGCTTCAGCAAACTGCTGATAATTGGAAATCATTTTTAGTGGGAAAAATTTACTACAAAAAAGAATACTCACAGTTGAGGAGTTGGATCAATACTTTTACTCACAAGGGTCACCTGGATTGGTAAAGCGAGTACAATTAGTAACTGACTATTTTGAAGAAAGACCCCCCCAAGAAAAATCCTTTGCATTGGCACGATAGAAATCTAACTTTCGCACCTCCCACAATGTCCACTATCCCTAAATATTGTGCAGGAAAAAATGCAGCATGGTCACGATCGCAGAATTTGACTAATTATCAAACACCAGACTGGTCACAACAGGAGTTGCGACATAGCATGCATCGACAGAAAAGCTAATTTGGCAAATTAATTCTCCGACTTTAATTTCGCCAGAATTAACGTTATCATCTAAACTGGACAATGTAAATATTGATAATTTACCTACTGTAGTGAGCTACAATATGCACCTCGATGATAACCAGTCGGAATTTTTGATTTCATTTGGTAAAGAATTATTGTATTTTGTTGACACAAATGTTGGTTCCAAGTTCCTTGTAGATAGTGGCTCAATTCCAAACCTCATTACAAAAGCTTCTGTCAAAAAATTTTATCCGGACTGCTGGGATAGAAAACTACCTCTGAACATAGCTTTACGAGGTATTGGGGGCGTTTCGAGAAATAATTCATTGGTGCATATTGACATTGACGGATTGTCAATTCCGTTTGCTACTGGTACTGGTGTGCCCATTGATATTATTGGATTCAAATGGATGATGAAAATTTATGATTTGCCATCCATAACAACTGAGCTAATAAATCCAGCGGAGGTAAATGATTATCTAACCTCATTCACATTGCCGAACGATGTTGATGGAGAATTTTTGGATTGTAAAACGCGTAGTGCATTTTGTACTTGCAAACCAATGTGTGCAGCGCGGTCACTAGAAGCTATGTGCTCGTCGGTTGAACCAGTTAAGATGACTTCAAATGATTCTTGTCGTGATGACACAAAAAATTTGAGCATAGCTGACAATGTTTTGAAAACTACAGAACATGTTGGGCCTAAGACATCTGAGATGCAAACGTCTTTGCAAAAAGAGCTAATTAACGGTCAAAAAGACGCGGAAATGGCGTCTAGTTCTTCGATTATGGATAGGCAGACAGGCATCAGAGATGAGCATTGGATTGGACTTGGATTGGACAGGATCAGGATTATGGGTTATTTTCGTCGGTACCGGATTGGACCGGATTGTGATTTTGAAAAAAAATGTCGGATCCGGATTGGACCGGATTGTGATTTTTTAAAAATAGGTTGGACTTGGATTTTGAGCATTTTCGAAATCCGGACTCGGGCACGTTGGTTTCGTAACCAGAAGTGAGGGGCGGCGGGAGAGAAGAATTATTGCAAGTGTTGCCAATTGACGCATTTAGAAGCCAAATTATGGAACTTTTGCAAATTTTCATGCTGGTTAGCACCGCTGTTTCCGCTGGTCCGTCTTTTAGGGATGCACGTATGGCACATTGGCACTTTCGAATTTCTTCAATCGGAGCAGTGTAAATTTGTTAACAGCACGTTAGATCTTATCAAGTGTTGTTTACGTGAGCACCTTAGGAACTACCGGTATTTGATGTTAGAATTGTGGAAATATGGAATTGATGTTCGCATATAGGTGCATATCGAAATATTAGGTCGAGGTCACTTTATCTGCTGCCAAGGTGGCAAGTGGCGCTAGTGCAACAGCCTGTTTGTATAATGTTAACAATCCTTCGCCATCTGGGCTACTACCTATTATATTTCTCTTTCTTGGACACATTGATTTAGGTCGAGTCAAGATACTACTAGGTTTGCTGATTCATAGGAAAAGTTTGCCTAGTTCGTATGCTATATTCGTGCCACTTTTGCTGTTGTAGACTTCTAGATCTAACATGAGTTGAATTCAACCCTATAGTAGAAGAGCACGAATTCTACCAAGTCGTGGTGGTACAATCTTCTTTCTGCAGCCTTAAGTACCGTAAGCTTGATGATAATGCAATGCTTAATGCCTATTGCAACACATCACCGTACTTTTGATAATTTGGCACTATTTTGTCACAAGATATTTTGGCTCCGAGAGCCTCCTCAAAGTTGGCAACCATGAGTGTTACTCTAGTCACTCTGCATTTAGTAATGCACAGCCCCGAGTGAAAGCCGTCCACGTCGGTGAGCTTAAGAGCAGGTTGCAATTTCGCAAACGTCACAAAATCACGACATCATTGGCCATTGTGTCCTTCATTTTAACTCGTGGCATAGTCGCTTTAGTGAAGACAGGCGGAATATGTTAACATGTGTATCAAAGGCATGCCGTTTTAGTTACCGTTAACATATTTAAGAAGGTTTCAATCTTGAGGTTTTGAAATGCTAAAATTTCACTGAATTGTATGTTTTCTTATATTATATTGTTGTACGACAGCGATAGCATTTTTAGATCTGAGCAATATGAGTGCGAGTAACAGTGACATTTTGAAAATGATGAAGGAGGGAAATTACGTGAAAGTAACTCATGATAGAGGCAAAAGCGCTGTTTGGAGTAATTTCGTGTTTTTGAATTGCGCCGAGAGCCATAAGTACACAGGTTACGTTTTGTGCACTTTGTGTGACGAGCCTTTGAAGCATGACCGAGGGACTAGTGGTACTACCCATTTAAAGAACCATATGCAGCTTTATTGCAAAGCTGCAAAACAGGAGGGTCAGGAGGGCCAAAGGAGAATCACAGGGTTTTTCAATTCGAAAGTAGTACTTGCAGCGGCAACCAAAAAGAAATTGTTGGATGCGTCCATCTCGTATATTGTTAAGGATATTCGCCCCTTCTCAGCAATAGAAGGCGGTGGCATTGAAGAGCTGGCAAATGTTCTCATTGAGATCGGTGCCAAGCATGGTCGGGTGCCAGCAACAGATATTTTGCCATCGAGGTTCACAGTAAAAAGGCATGCTTGCAGTAAAAGTGAGGAAGGCATTATTGAACTGAAGGAGAATTTGAAAACCGCAATCAGGAATTATGGCTGCATTGGTATAACCACTGACGTATGGACAGACTTGAGAAGTCGTAGCTTCCTCTCTCTAACCGTTCACTTCAGCATGAATGACAGGCTGATATCTCTAGTTGCCACAGTGGCAGAGCTAACTGAGAGCAAAACCGGTGACTACCTTAGACACAACATTTTGTCAGCATGTTCGTGCTTTGGATTAGATCCTGAAGTAATAGCTCAAAGGTGCTTTTTCATCACCGACAACGGGAGCAATATTAAGCTTGCTTTGGCCATGTTCAACCGATTGCCATGCGCATGTCATATGATTTCGACTACCTTGTCTCATATTCTACAGCTGAACAAGATGAGTACTGTATATCCGACTGCAGAACACAATGTGTCTCTGGTTGAGGGGATCAGATCAACAGTAGAAAGTATTAAATCACTTGCTGCATATTTCAAGCGATCTGGTCTCAACAACAAGTTGCAGCATTCCATGAAGCAAAGCAATGATACACGATGGAATTCCATGTTAACAATGTTACTGTCGTTTCATGATAACCAACAGGAAATTTGCAGTTTGCTAAACTGTAATGGCCAAGAAAAAAGACTGGAAAACATTGACTGTTTTACAGTGAAAACCCTGATCAATTTCCTGGAGGAGTTCAAAACTCAGACATTGGAATTGGAGGGTGAACTGAATGCTACTATTCACAAGGTATATCTGTCTTATAATGCCCTTAAACTTTCGATGCAACCATCGCCAACAGATACTTTGTTACTGCAATTTCTAAAAGAAAGGGGATTGAGATGTTTAAGTGAAAAATTTGAAATAACGGACATGCACCGGCTTGGATTTTTCTTAAATCCAAAATACAAAGGCCTAGTGCCACTAAGTCCAAATGAAAGAACCAAGGTTCATGAACATGCTAGACACTTGCTGTCCTCTTTTTTTTCTGGAAATTCCACAAGCCACAGTAAACCAGAGGAAGATCATTCATACACTGCTTCCAAAAGGATGAAGATTGATCGTAGTCTGAGTCTAGATGAGCGTTTTGTTGACTGGCAAGAGGAAGTTACAGGACAATATAACCTAGATACTGATGAGGTGGCAAAATACATTTCGACAAATTTCAGTCGACTTGACGTCAAGAACATGTGTGAGGGCCAAAATATTAACGTGTTGAGGTTCTGGAGCCACCCCTCGGTGGTATACGAGTTTCCTACTCTTAGCAAACTGGCTATGGGTATTATGAGCATTCCGGCGTCGAGTGCACCAAGCGAGCGAGTCTTCAGTGCCTGTGGAAACACAGTCACAAAGAAAAGAACGCGACTCTCTCCTAAGACACTAAATTCCGTCATTGTATTGGGGAGCATGTTGGAAAATAAATATGTTTG
>ATSW01004553.1:0-30467 GCA_000444245.1 Botryllus schlosseri
GCTGGAGCACGATAATTTTTGAAAGGGGGCGCTGGAGGAAAAAAGGTTAAGAACCACTGGGGTAGACTAATGAAATCATATCATCCAGACTTGGTCAACAAGGCACTTTATGCGTCAATAGGCAGCTATGCTGATATCAAGGTTCTTCGCTCGGGTGACATCCTTATCACTTGTAACAACGAAAAGCAAGCAAAGCAGCTCCTTGATTGCACCATTTTGAAGTCAGCATCGACAACAATTAGAATTACGACATCAATCTTTCAACCCAGACCATACGCAAGTCGCGCAGTTATCCCTGGAGTACCTGTCGAAATATCGGAACAGGAGCTCTTAGAGAGTTTTCGCAGCATGAATGTAATTCATGTGAAAAGGCTCACCAAAAAAACGAAAGATGGCACTGTTAGTACAACTGCAGTTCTGCTGTCTTTCAGCACGGTCACGATTCCACGCAGTGACGTTCCATTATCTTCGTTTTAAAACCAGACAATACAATCCGCCGCCAACGAGATGCTTCCAATGCAATCGCTTTGGGCATGTCGCCAAGCACTGCCGCGGAAAACGTTGCTGCTCCAAATGCGGTGGCCGTGATCACACGTATGACGACTGTTCAAACAACAAAAAATGTGTAAATTGCAACGAGGAACACAGCGCTGCATATGGCGGTTGCATAATATACAAGGAAGAAGCCAAATTTAATGCTCTTAGAGAGGGATATCATATGTCCCTCACACAACCACAACCCAAGGAAACTCCCGAGACCATGTCCGAGGACCATGAGTCGGTAATCGTAGACGATCCTGCCCCCAAAAGACTTGACGTACACAAGATCTCAAAGCCATACCCGCAGCGGCTTAGTTATAAGAATATACTAACCCGAGGTCGGAGTTACAGGCCTACCACCCAACAGCCCAACGACGGTGACCTGCGCCACTGGCGACAACCACCACCTGCTCGAACTGCTGCCAACCCCACAGTCGAAACCGCATCAAGCGGGCTTGCTTCTATTGACCCAGTAGTCCTCCTTGCGCTCATTGCCGAAATCGTTAAGATAACCGTAAATGCTTGCAAATCTAGCGACAGTGGTACCGTTCTACATACCATTGTAGCCAAAGCTGCCAGCAAATATTTGGGATTTTCTGTTGACCCAGCCTCTCTGAAAAACGTCACAAAAAGCTTTGGTGAGACCGAAGACAGTCCCTCCCAGACGTCAAATGGCACTTTAAATGGATAATCACAACTCTTTAGTCATTTTACAGTGGAACTGCAGGGGCATCTATCGCAAACTACACGAATTTAAGCACTACTTGTCAACCTTAACCATTCAACCAGACGTAATTCTTATTCAAGAATCCCATCTTGTCCAAAAGTACACACCAAAACTAGGGGGGTACCAACTATTCCGCCGTGATAAGACGGTGCACTCTGGCGGCATTGCCACTTTTGTTCGAGCATCGCTCAATGCGTCTCTTTCAAACAATGTCTCGTCAGCCGTTTTTGAGGTACTATGTGTGCGAGTAGGGAACTTGAACATATGCAACGTTTACATACCCCCGGACTGTGAAACTACAGCTACTGATTTTAGGATATTCGACTCTTTGTCATCACGCTCCATTATATGCGGCGACTTCAATGCGCACCATTCTTCATGGAGCCACTCGTCAAATGCACGTGGCAACCAACTCTGCGAAATAATGGATAGAAACGACCTTGTCCTGTTGAATTCAACGTCACCCACTCGTATGAATATTGCGTGTGATGCCGTCCATCGCTGGTCACTTCTTGATCTGTCGATGTCGTCTCGGGACATTGCGGCGAGATGTGCCACAACAGTAACCGACCAGCTCATCGGTAGTGATCACGTTGTAGTACAGACCACATACAATAATAGGGTGTCGTGCAATTCATCAAAACGTAGATGGGATTACAGTAAAGCGAACTGGTCAGCCTTCTCGGCTGCTGCGGATTTTCACCTCCAATCCAACTTCGTTCCTATGGGGGAAACTGAAGACCTTCACCGCCATGTCACAAATAGCCTACTTTTAGCGGCGGGAGAGTCGATCCCAAGACCGAAAATATCAACGAAAATAGCCGTACCATGGTGGAACGTGGGATGTACCCGTGCTGTGCGCAGGAAAAGGGCTGCTTACTTGAAAATGAAACGTACGTTTCACATTCGAGACGTGATCGCCTTCAAACGTTTGAGAGCCGAATGTCGAAAAACCATCCTTTCTGCTAAACGCAAATGTTGGGAGGATTTTTGTGGTACATTGGACTCCCGTACGCAGATGTCGAAAGTCTGGCACGTTATGAAATCTATGTCGGGAGTGCATACGTTCAATTCCATACCAACGCTGAAGTCGAACGGCACTATTTCTCAAAATAACAAAACCAAAGCTAATACACTGGCTTCACACTTCGCAAAAACGAGCAGCTCCGACAACTACCCAGCAGGATTTCGTATAACGAAGGCTAACTTTGAAAACACGGTTCATCTTACCGCTGACAACGAGCCAGATCGGCACAGGAACTCGAACATAAACTTCGAATTCACTCTTGCCGAACTGAATCAAGCTTTGCGTAGCCGAAAATCCACTTCACCCGGGGAGGACTCCATAGGGTATTCGATGTTGAAAAATCTATCATCCTCTGGTCGTGCTGATCTTTTAAAACTATACAATGCATCCTGGGAGACGGGGAAATTGCCAGTCTCGTGGAAACATGCTATAGTCTGCCCAATTGCCAAAAAGGGTAAAGATCCTACCTCTGCGGAATCGTACCGCCCTATATCACTCACGAGTCACATTTGTAAAGTCATGGAAGTAATGGTCACCAATCGATTAAGATGGGAGTTGGAGTCAAAAAATCTGATACATCCCTCACAGTCCGGCTTCCGGCGTGGTCGAAGCACCCTGGACCACATACTGCGTCTCCACGACACCATTTACAAGAATATCCATCATCAGCGATCGGTGGTAGCGGTCTTCTTAGACATAAGTCGAGCCTACGATATGGTGTGGCGCCACGCACTTCTGTACAAACTATACCAGCTCGGTATACGAGGACACATGCACCGATGGATTACAAATTTCCTTTCTGACAGAACTTTCCAGGTGACCGTAGGAAACACTCTTTCCGACAGATATGTACTGCAGAACGGTATACCACAGGGAAGCGGTCTCAGCCCCTTGCTGTTTACGGTAATGATCAATGATTTACCGAGCTCGTTAGGGCATCGGTCTGAACATGCGGTGTTCGCAGATGACTGCGCTGTTTGGGATAGCGGTCTTCTTATCCAGCCCCTCTTGTCTTCCATTCAATTATCACTCGATGTAATAAGCGACTGGTGTTCCAGATGGGGGTTTACCATAAGCAAGGCAAAGACCGTAGGCATGCTGTTCACGAAGAAAAGGAAAATTCCTCCACTCATATTGAAAACTGGTGACCATGAACTCAAATTTGTCGACACCTACAAATATTTGGGTATCACGTTTGACAAATTGCTTAACTATAAGCAGCATATCGATACGATTTCCAAAAAGTGCTCCAACAGACTGAATCTAATCAGAGTCGTGACTGGTACCGCATGGGGAGCGAGTAAAAAACCATTGCTGCAACTTTTCAGGGCGCTGATACGCTCACTGATTGACTATGGGTTACCAGCATATTACTTCGCCCCAAAAAAGTATCTGGACAAGTTACGCACCATACGAAATCAAGCTCTCCGCCTCTGCTGCGGAGCAATGCGCAGCACCCCCATTTGTGCACTGGAAGCATCATGTGACGAGCTTCCTCTCCATCTGCGGCACAAACAGCTTAGCCTTAACTATCGCTGCCACCTTAGAGGTTACCAGGCTCACGAACACCCAACATTAGGAGTGCTTGAAGACTCTTGGCAGGAGATATATAGCCTCATGAATCCAAAATTCATTACCTTCAACATCGCCACCAATGTCGAGTCTCTGAATAACCTTGTCTTGGAAAGAAAAAGTCTTCCAAATTTGCCTCCATGGCTGATTCAATCACCTAATATTGATTTAGACCTTGCAAAAATCATTAAAAAAGATATCGCACCTCTGTCACATAAACCCATAGTCCTGGACTTCATATTCGAACGATATAGGGATGCCACTGAAATATACACTGACGGCTCCAAATCAGCAGAGGGAGCCGGTTTTGCCTTTACCATCACGTCGCTGATGATAAACTTTTCCCAGTCGTGTTCCACTCTAAAGTCAATCTTCTCCATAGAAGCACAAGCCACTCACACGCTCTAAAATGGATCTGCCAGAATGGCTCATACCAACAAACATATCTGATTCTATCGGACAGTCTGAGCGTGCTATCCGCTATGACCAACCTGCAGGCACCGCAAACGCAGAATGTTATATTTGAATGTGGTCGCTTGCTGAATCAAATGATTCAGAAAGGCGCCATTGTTGTCCTGGCCTGGGTACCGGGGCATGCTGATATCGGTGGTAATGAGCTAGCTGACAAATTGGCTTGGCAAGCTGCCAGGACCAATATCGAAAATACCCCTTCTCAGACGCTTCCAGACAAAATTAGCCACGTTGAGGCGAAAGCCAAAGTACGTCAATACTGTAGAGCGACCTGGAACGCCGAATATCAACGAAATGAGCGAGGAGGTCATTATCGAAATTTCCATAGATCATTGACTGATGGCCACTTTCCATCGATGCATCGACATCGGCTTTACGAACGAATAATATTTCGGCTTCGTTCAGGCCATTGCCGCCTGAAAGCGCATTTATATAAAATTGGATGTAGCGACACCGACCTATGCGACCACTGTACATTACCTGAAACAGTCGAGCATTTTTTGCTGCACTGCAATCGATATGATTTTCATCGGAACTTTTTAATCGACAAGGCGCGCGAGCTGAAAATCACTGCAACACTCGAAAATCTATTGATCATCCCCGAAATGTTATCCCATGTTGCAGAATTTGTTATATCTTGTGGTACTTACTTGTAAATCGGTTATTGCCCATATTTTGGTAAATCGCTCATTCTAGTCCGTGACGCACCTGGCCTTACAGGCGAAAAGCGTCACTCATCTTTTAACCAATAATAATAATGATAATCAATGATTATTCCAGACGACCTAATTAAAGCATAGCTATGGTTATCGCGGTGTCGTATCAGCTAGACCAGTTTCTCGCTGCAATGCAAAGAAAGTCCGCTCCAAGATATAACGATCTCTTCAACAATAGCGTAACGAAAGCAAAAGGCTCGTGTATACATTGACAGTTATATTGATGGAAGATCCATGGGTCATTTCAATGCAAATACGAATAAATGAACAACTACACAAATAGTGAAAACTGTACCTAAAAGGTTCTCACTGGACAATCAAGTATATCTATTGACCTTTGACCTTTAGGGAATTGTTTTGCTTCATTCATTCCAAGCAAATTTACTCTCGCTAGCGTCATTACCCCACTGAATAATGATTAGTGTATTTAAAATTAATATATGTATCGCCTGATTGTTTAAAATCTTCTGTTTTTGACATACTCCGAGCATAATCTGCCGCGAAATCCTTTTGAGAGTACCTGCTGCATGCCGGAATCATATATAGTGGCGTGTGGGGCAGTCGCAGTGGGGGCAGCACCACCACGACCACCGATCTCCCTCGATCTGCATTATTAACCGGTCAGTCCCCAGAAAGTGCTGATTCCCTTGGTTATGATGATAGGCAAATCTATAATCGAGAGTTTTCTCTCGAGCTTGCTGACTTGCTGGGGGTCTTTGAAGAAAGAAGCAACATTCATTTTATTTTACTACACCGGTATGTTTGTTGTTGTTTGTTGACAATATTAGGCGGATCCTACGGCGGCTGCGTGTGCAAATTTTATTTCCCTACTGAAATCGTGATAGAAACAATGCAATGAAACTTGGAATGGAGATAACCGATTTGTGATTATAATTGACATGGCATCATTTTGAAGCTAACCCTATACGGTTTGCATTTGTTATGAAGAGTCATCTTGACGATTTTTTATGCTCCTACTGCCATTAGACTAACAAACTACTGTTATTCTGGTCTTAATCTACTTCAAAATCGAGTGTCCTAGTTTTCAGGCCATTCATTTTCAATTGCTACTTCAAGCAGTTTTATACATGTATTACAAAATGTAATTTTACTTGCAATTGGATGGAAATTAATGACACTACTTCTACTTGAGTACGGTATGTATCATCAATGCCTACTTTGACCATTGGCCTGTTAATATGCCTGTATCTGTATGGAATATGTGTCCTGTGCTCTCACTATTTTTTATTATTTTTTGATATATTACTCAACTTGGATAATCATCACTACTCACATGTAATATTAGGCAAAACGTACTGTACCGAGATTCCAGTAGGGTTCATAGTAAGAAATAATTTATAGTTGAAGATTTTGGAATGACCATAAGGTAACAAATTAACAATTTCATCTCTACAAAAAATCAAATTTTGACTTTAATATTCAAATTTTAGAATGATGACGAGCAGTAACTTTAGAATGTGATTTAAGATACTAATATGTGGAAGCTGCGTACGTGTAGCCTACTGTCGTTATTGTGCACTAAGTCGTACCAAACCTCATGAATCCTGACTTCTTGCAAAACAGACTGGGTGAAACAAAATAATTGTTATCATTGAAAATCTCAACCTAAACGATGCACTTTTTCAATTAGAATCAGTCGGGTATTGATTTTATACACCAGTGGTCGGGAACCTTTTTTGTCCGAAGAGCCATATTGGCCCTATTTTTTCCGTCTCAACTCCAAAAGAGCCATACATGCCGAACAACTGTTACGTCACAATTGGAAATACGTGACGTCATGGTAACACTTATTCTAACTCACTACATTGAATTCCTCGTGTGCGCCACATTTTCTCTGTAAAGGCTGGTACTTATTGTTCAAATATAAAGTATAAATATAAATGTTAGAATATCCCGTGGGATTTATTTAATTCACACGGCCAAAAATTGCGCGTCAAGACGGCTTATTCTGCATATGCAAAATAAGGTCAGTTCAACGGAAAGTAGACTCGAAGACCGGTTTTCAAAGCAGAGATCAGGGTCAGGTGAATAAATTTCCCGTTTATAGGTCCTTCTTTCGGATGCGTAAATATATGGGGCAAAAATTTGATTGGAGCTTGATAAGGGGGCGATGAGTCGAAAAAGGTTGGGAACCACTGCTATAGCTCTTGAAAAGTAGGCTTTATGCCATTGAGCAGTGTATGTAATTTTTGTGGATGTTTGCTATTATGTTTTAGAATTACACATGTAGATCACATGTATGTAGATTGTGGATGACAGTGGGATTGGTATCAGACTTCGGTTTTACTAATTTGTTCCTCTTCCAAGATTCATATGTCATTAAATTGAAATAACACCTGATTAGTTTGAAAAATATGCATGGAACATATCATGGTTCTGTAGATGACGCTTCTCAAGCCTCCGATAATAATGCAATTGAAAATCGGTGCAATGATTTGAATGAAGAAGCTCATCTTCTGGCTTCCGATTCGGAGCATACTACTGTGGAAGAAGAGGGTGGACAACACGTGGATGAGGAATCAAGGAAGCCTAACAAAGAAAGAAACGAGAATTTTGTTCAAGTTGACACAGCATTTCGACGATCTGAAATACCAGTAAAAAAAGGTAAGCTACTCATTGTACTCATTGTAGATGGGGATGTACATTATACGATGCTGTGGACCTCACATTATCCGTTGGATGTATTAGGCATAGCGCATTTTCAGTAACGAGTGAGAGTTGACTGCATAGTAATCTGACCTGCCTGAGATCTAGCCTAATAGCATTTACAATATGACAGAGATATAATTGTATAATATATTATGGAACTACTGTATTCCATCTTGAAAATTTTACTCCTAGCAGATTCGTAGACTTTCTTGCAGGTTGTCAAACTTGTACTCATTCGGTGATGTATAAGTGTTTGCAATGATTGCGGATTGAAATTTGTCATTATTTATCCCTCCCAAATAGGGCAGGGCTTGTGCTATGGGCTGTAGGCCAGTTTTGAATAGCCTGCATTATCAATTTTATCACATGTTTTTACTCAGATAATGGATTGACCGATGACAGTACCACACAGGAAGAATCTTCTTCTTCGGAGCCTAATGATGTAAGGCAAAATTCAGAGGTGTGTAAACTGAGGCCAGTGGGCCGTAAAAGCATAAAGTGACAAAAGGGAAGTGTGTATATATTTCATAGAATATGTAGTTACCATACGAATTTTCTATTGTCAAAAATATATTTTAGTCTTCATATAGTAGGCCTATTGTGGTGTTTATTTTCATTTCTAATGCTACAGTTGCTAAAATGCTAAATATCCCAATGCCACACAGCTATAATTTGTGACTTCACATCACGAGTAGCATCTTACATAGGTAACTAATGGTAGCTGCTCAGCAAGTCAATCAAATCATAAGTGTCAGTGATGTATTTAGTAACAGGTACGGTACATTTGTTCGCTATATGTATATTATAATACGCATTAAGGCTGTTCAGAATTGACCAAGTTTCAGAAAGTTGTGGTTTTCGACATTTCCCGTGATTTATACCTTGAAAACATATTCTAGTTCTCATCCCTTTCATCTATCTGCATTTTAACTGTAAAACAAAATTGGAAATTCCCCTATAATTTGAGTACGGTACCCTGATTTTACTTATCCCCGTGGAAAATGTAATAAACACCAGGATTTATGCAGCTGTTATGGTGTCCGGTTCGACGAAACCTCATTATGGAAAATATTTTGAGTTCAATACACCATTTTCATATTGCACGCTGTGCCGTTGCCTTTTGATGAATCCTCAGACCAACCTAAACTTCATATTGCAGGATGTAAAACAATGAAACTGGAAATGTACTATCCACTCGCACAACCACATTTTAAACATCAAATTACGGGATATGCTTGAAAAATCACAAGTCGGTAAATTCTGAACCTAGCCCTTATAGGCATGGGCACGTGAAACTCATTCATAATAAGCTGTTCAAAGTAATGTTTTGTATATTTGTAACATTTTATAACTGTTCGTCAATCACCCGTGGTCTGTGGATCAAAGCTTCGATTTGTTTCAGAATCGTAGTTGCTGTTCGGAAGCGTGTCAAATCTGTCGTAAAATGTGCCAGAAGAAATATCTCTGCAGTAAATTTTCGATTGTGTCGCTCGGATTGACGCTTTGTATGCTCTCTACTTACCTGTCTTGCTTGCACTGTGCTTGTACCGAAGCTATCTCGATTTTTCAGTTTCAATCAGCACTTATCTTTTTGATGTGATCACTGATGTGAAACTGATTTTCTGGTATCATGACTCCAAGGAAAATGATCCGGAATATACGTTATTCTTTCGTCTCACATTGGGATTTGTAGTGGTCCCTTCTATTGTTGTGCAAGTAAGTTGCATCCTTGCTTTGAAAGTTCTGATCGTCATACTTGTGTCTGATACTGTATGTTGGCATGACATCAATGTTTTTTTTTAATAAACCTACTTCACAATTAGGTTTCTGAATGTGAACAATGGAAATGTGAAATAATGCCTAGGTCAATTTGCATGGATTCATTGTGTTTTGACGATTTCAGTTTTGAGGGTCGGGCTTATAACTAGCAATTTTAATCTTAGAAAACGTACTCTAACTCCTTGGGTTTTGCTCACTTGCATGCACTAGGCTACATACCATTTAAGCAGCGATCTTTTCGCACTACTGCACTTATTCTTAACCGAAAAAACTTGCAATGCGGATGAAAATTGCGCATGTTTTTGTTTACTTTTTCTTACATGGAATAATTCAAATAAACCTAATAGGATATTAATACAGTACAGTGGCTTCCTAACTTTTTTCGTTGTGAATTATCTGTAAAAACATGTTGGACTAACGAAGCGCCTCTAATTGTAGATTTTACAATGATTTTGCCTCCACCAGTCCGAGTGAATTAATATTTGAGCACTTGCATTATTACGTGATGAAAAGTCTGGTTTGAAAATATGAGTTAAGACCTGGCCGTCCAAGCACTAGAACTTATTGTACAAAATCCCACTATGAGTTGTCTGCTTGACGAGACACTTGATGACATAATGCGGGAATCTTCGGAGCGAGAAGTTGTGTCTAACTTGGTCTGAAATTGCCAGGGATATTCAGAGAGTCGTTGATAAACCGGTAGCCTACATCTTGGAAATTTGTATAAAAAGTGTTAACTCTCTTCATTATCTTTTTGTGTATTCATTTTCGGTTACTTGGTACAGATAAAATTTTGCAAACATAAAAGTGCGGATGCTTCTTAAAAAGGTTGAAAAGCACTAGTTTGAAGAAAAAAAAAGTTTTTTGTTTTCCTTTTCCTTTCATCTGTAGTTCTCCGATATTTAGATCTAAACATCACAATTTCAAGTTTCCATCTAAAACTAGCCTAATGAATCGTAATGTAGATGCACAAAATACCAGGGATGTTGTCAATAGTCACTTGATTGCAATCTCATCTAAATTTCATGACCAGCAACTATTGGTGCCACCTTCTTCGAATGATTGACTATGCACACTAATAGCGTAGGCCGGTCTTTCATTTATTGATTGAGTGCGAAGCGTTGTGGGGCTGATGTAGTTACCTCTTTTAATCCTGTTTAGCTGTTCTCGACGTATTTTTTCTTCGACGATTTCCGTAAAGAGAAGAAGTGTCTGAAGTCTGAACGTGACGCGAACCAGAATGTAGCCACTGTGTCTTTGTGGCAGAAAGTGAGCTATGTCGGCATTGCCGTGTTACACATTTTTCAACTGTCGGTATTGTTCAGGTATTTTGTTAGTCTATTATGTCTTGACTGGCAGATTAACTTTGCGCAAATTTTATCAGGTATGCGAAAGTTCTAGTGTTGGGCTTCCGATCGAGATATTATGACGGAAAGAACGAACGCGATCGGGATCATTTTGATAAGTTGGTGCGTAAATAATGTTACGATATATCTATATACTTTCGGTACCTACTTGTTGAGGAAATGTTATATACCGTACTTTTATCTGGATTGATTTGTGACTAAAATGAAAATGTTGAATGACCATCTGTTGCCGTATCCAAATAACTACAATTTCCGCAATCTGTCGTTCTATGACATGCCATTTTCATCAGGACACACAAAAGGAACTGAAACAATATCTTGCTGAGTACAGTTGCACGGTAGTGTCAGTTAATATCTATAGCCTATGCTTTATCAGTGACATTAGATGGAAGGGGGCTATGAATTGATCCTGAACATATTTGTGCCGCGTAGGCCTATGCACAGGGCGCACTTGGCAATGTATGCCAAGTACAGCTAGTTCTATGCATGATTAAACATCTGATGACACAGATCTCGGGGAAAGCTTCTTCCGGTTTTTGCACCTGACAGCTCAATTGATAGTAAATTTGGAAACTCTTTATAATTTGACAAAAACGTTTTGTGCCTGTTGGTGTGAGTCAAGCCTTGTATGAATCGATGTTCTGGTATCAACCAGATGTTGTGGCTTGGCGAAGTGTTGGTTGCAAGCGTGATTACCAGCGAATCTATAGATTTTTATGAGTCATAGGTGCTTTGATGAGAGATTCGGGAGCAATAGTAGCCCTTATGATGCATAGAAGAATAATTATGGATATGGCCATGCGTTAAATATCAATTTGTGTCTTAATGGGTAGGAAACTGATCAGTATACTATAATCTATATTTTGCAAAGTCCGATAGTTTTATTTGAATTCATTCCCTCTATGCTCTCTGCATGCATCATCATTCTGATCTGTTCCAAACTATTCATCCTTGATATGAATGTGTGGACAGATCATACCGATAAAACATAATGACTGAATTATGATGAACTTGTGCTTCCTCGTCTTTGTGAACTATTCATGTTGAATATTGTTTTAAAAAGTAAGGAATATTTCCTTGAACGCTGTGGTGACGCTGTACTGCCTCTCTTTTTGAGCCGGATAAATCAATGGCTATGCAGCATAATAGAGCTTTCGCCTGATAACCACATTGTGTATGTGTTGCTGTATGAGTGATTGTGCTTGCATGTGCATTACTGTATGCATCTGTAATCTCGATTGCAAGATACCACGAGGTTTGATTTTTGACTGACTTGGCTCCATTCCATTTTGTCAGTGGAAACGCGAGGTGAATGACGTTAGCTTTCTTCGTCTGCTGGAATCGTTTTTGGAGTCCGCCCCGCAACTTGTTCTTCAGATCTACGTCATGTTGACCAAAGGCCGGACCACACTCAAAAGTATGAGTCCCATTTCTTCTGTTCTTTTCATGGAAATGTATCTTATGCTAATTCATGTTTGTCTCACCATCATATGCTACTTAACTAATCTTTGTGGGAACCAATATTTGTTCCCAACACGCCATGATTGTGATTTTCGGATAGTAGTTGATCGCCTTAATGTTTTACTGGGTTACTTGATTGGATTATGTCATTAAGAAATTTACTTTACTCACAAAAATTTGTGGGGCGTGGGAAGTTATAATAGTCGCTCAGGTGACCATGTCGCGAGCTTTTTGATATATTTAAAGTCTCACACCGAAATTCCCTTGACTTAGACATTGAATGACTAGGATCACTGGAGCAAAGCCGCATATCGTGGAGTCAGTCATAAAAAGAAATATCGCTATGAGTCATCACAGTCGCCAATGTATAACTAAGCTGGATTTCCAAACCATATTGGCATTACATCGATAGTTGTCTCACTGCCCATGCAAAGGTGTAAGAGTTTGCAATATAATGCATGCTTTGTGTGCTCCTATTAATTAAGGGCTGGGCAAAATGGAGTGCCTGAGTGATTTTATTCTGCTTTGAGTATTAGGCATCAAGTCAAGTATTCGGATACTACCGGTAATCACTAATCATATTGACGTCATAGCCTCATAGCAGTATGAATGATGTCGAAAGTCCTAATAAGTACCTTTTTGAGCACACCAATTTTGGCTCAATTCCGACATATAGTGGGATTGCTATAGGAGAAAAAGTTTTGGATTTATGTAATAAACATGAATAATTTTTTTTTCAAATTTTACTGGCTACCTCATGAAATTGTAAGGTGGTCTGAAAAAACGATGCACAACGAATTTGACTCAATTCAAACCAGTAGAAACGAAGTTACTGATCTTCAGAATCATTTTTGAACACCGTTGCTGTGGCTTGATCGCGACTTAACAGATATGTCAATTACTTTTACGCTGGCGTGCTACTGGTAATTCTTATTGATAAATTGACTCGTACGGATGAGGGGCTTATAATTTCAGTATGCCTACTTGAAAAAATCATCTTTCACTACTCAAATTATTAAAATCAATATGCCTACAGCCGCTAACTTGATTCAGACTTGAGTACTTCAATCATTGTACTCGACCCTGCTTCTATGTGAATATACCTGTATACAATGTATCTATACATTGCACTTGGACTGGATTTGTGGACTCGCTTCATTTCACCACATTACACGTAATCCTGCCTTCATGCGCCAGTTGTGTCGTGCTTGGCATCTCTCGGCGGACTATCTACTTCAATGATGTCGGTTCAGCGAGCTATCAGGAACGCCACCGCAGGCAAGGATCAGCTTTCCATCCCGGCAACTGTAACTATGTTGATGTGGCGAGTATTTGAAATATGCTCGAGGGTAAGGTTTTGAAATGTCTAACTATATTTACCAGTTTTGTAATGATCTGTTCTTTATGCGGCATTTTAGGTGTTTTACATGGTCAATAATGAAGTAAAACTTCTACTTCTTCAGAGTAGACGACTCATGTGATGTTCATACACTACATTCACTTCTACTTGAACCGTTTTTTGAGGAAAAATCACTTACTGTTTGAGTTTGGATTTTGAAAAGCACAAAGCATTTCTAAGACTATTTTTAATCCCTTTTTTCATAGTATTGTGTGATTTGAAGATTTGCAGTGTAAGTAGTTTTACGCTAATCACGATGACACATATTGGAATTTTGGAACTAGCCGTCTCCGATCAACTGTTAAAAGCATGGGACCCCTCGACCAAATCAAATTTTTGAAACTACTTATTTACTTCCACTTAAAGCAGTTTTCTCTCGGAAATCATTGATTCTACCTGTAATTGAGTAGAAATTTAGGGTGTTACTTTGACATGCCTTGGAAATCGCTACTTCCACTTATAATTGAGTTGAAATGTAGGGCATTTCTTCTATTCCTACAGGGGTAGCCAACAGGGTTGTAGCCAAGTCACAAGGCTCCGAGTCACGAGTCAACCTCACTTAGTTTAGATTTGAGTCATTTTTAATTCACAACCGTGTCAAGTCCGAGTCGAAGTCAGCAAGGAGAGGGTCGAGTCCAAGTCATGGTATTATGACTCAAGTCCGAGTCCAAGTCATTGTGTTGACTGCTCATTTTCAAGTTAAAGTCTTGTTAAAACCACTTTTTATGACTCTGTTTGGTGATATCGATGGTTCGCATTTAAAATATACTAATTTTCCTCACTTTTAACAGTTTCTGGTCTAATTTCCGGGTACCAGTACCAATAGGCAAAATGCCAACAGTGTGGTCACTTTGCTATTCTTCGAAATTACAATGAAATGTCGGTTTTGGCAGTCTGATATACGAGTCATATGACTTGGTCCGAGTCATGCGCAATGACAGGAGTCCAAGTTGAGTCAATACCCAGATTGACTCCAGTCGAGTTGAGTCATTCCGTATTTTGAGAAAATGACTTGAGTCATCAGAAAATTGACACTTGACTTGGGTAACAACGCTGAATAATCTGACCACCTCTGGCTTTAGGTTCTTGCGTTTTCATTGTTCCTAACGGTGCAACCGATGGGATGTCTCATTCTCTTCATCGCGCATTGGGCGATTGCGTCAATTTTGATTGCAGTCGAAGGCACGACCTTCTGCGTTACGAAAGCCACCGAGATATTTTTCGATGCAATCGCCGGGTAGGATAGTTTAAGCTTGCTGGTCGCATGTAGATGGTTTCAAACCGTCCGATTTTTCGTTATTCGACAGGCTTGTGCACCTGTTCTGTTATTTGAATGTGCACGAAGGTAGGCGGAGTGAAAAGCTCGGTCCTAGACTCCGTATGTGGATCTTCTATATCATCATATTTATCGAAAACATGACTATATCGATATATTGGTTTTGTACGAGAGAGGAAAGCAGTGCTGAAATTATCCTTCCGGATAGCAACACGACCACTGCAGCTTCATGGGACGGAGTCATAACGACATATTGGGCGAGTGTCTTGCTGTCGTTAGTCATCGTGTTTTTTGCGCTTGGAATTTTCTTCATGATTGTCTACTACACGATTTTTCATCCGCAAAAATACCGGGGTGGTATTTGTGCTTGTTCTGGAGTAAATGTGACGAATATGAGCGCATCTGAAGTTTCTGAACCCGGCAATACGCAGATATTAGATCCCCAACGTCTCGGTATTCAATATCAACCTGTCTTTTCTGTGAAGGAACTTAGAGAACTTGGCGTGATCGGGCCTCGCAGGAATTGGTTTCATGATATTCTTGAGCGAATCGACTAGGTGTATTCGCCTATAAAAATTCGTCTCGTGTAACTTATATGGCTGTGATTTCATTGCTGTAAAAATAGGGGACGCATTACGACAGGACAGTATTTCTTGCGTGATCACTTGTGCTGATTCAGTTACCTGTATGTAAATGACTGAAGTGCCTGACATGCCATCATTGTGCTCGCTTTTTGTTGATTCGTACCGCCATGAACCGGAATCGACTGTTTTTTAAACCTTTTTTGTAGTCGTGCGATTTTGTTCCTGAGATTTTGTGGGACCCGGATTTAAGTCATTGCTGAAGATGTTTTTATCATATTTTGCGATTTTCGCTTCGCTTTGCTCAATGCTCCTACCTCGAGTACCATTGAAATAATTCAGGGTATGCATTTTTACAATGATATTTTTACGCACTCGCCTTTTAACTTATTATTGTTGCGCTTTCTTCAAGATTGTGTTTTTATTTCATTAGTTTTCGGAATAAGCATCTCGCTAACTTCCGAACAGTTCACTAATGTCCCGTTCCGGAGACATTATATAATGTTCACCGAATAGAATAGCCAATGTCTTGACCGCTCGAATTTTTAATAATTTTTCACTTTTTAGGTCATGAAACTTAAATGTATTTAAATGTTAAGATATGGGTACGAGTTTTATGCTATGTCGGATATTGCATAGTGTGATCTGATCATGTCTGCACCAAAAGTTGTTGCGAATGACTCGAACGGAAAGTACCCCGCTTCCAATTACAAGTTGCCGTCTTTTACTTCTGTGTCATCTTCCGAGTCTGTGTTAGAAGGCCGTGACACTGTGGACGCGGTGCCCCAACGAATGCCATTGTTTGAGGGAGATTACATCAAGAAGAGGCAGGCGTCTGTGGACAATCTGATCGCAAATATCCCATTATATGGCTCCTTATCAAAACGAAAGAGAACGTACGGCGATAGCAATATCGACGCAAAGGAAGGAGATCAGCTTCTCTCCGCAGAATCTGCAAACGGAGACGGGACTCGTAATTCTTACTTTGAGGTCGGGGAACAATTACCTGACGACGGTTATAAGGCGCGCTCCAAAACTCTTCCGACGTATTCGCGTCGAGTGAACACCGCTTTGAGAGGCCAGTACGGTCTCAGGGTGCCGGAGATGAATTTTACGGAGACAGACCTGGGACCGATGAGGTTGCCGAGACCCTCGCTGAAAGGTTGGTAGTGAAATTATACGGCCCTTGCCAGTGAGAGTTATGTTGTCAACAAGAATATTTGTTTCGATATTTTCTTACCGTCGTGAAAGCCTTGTAATCTAGACGGAATGTAACGCATTATCCAAGAACATAGTACAAAACAATGCACGTCTGTTGACATTTCTGTGAGGCATTGAAAAATTCACAGCATTCTCACAAAGCGCAATAACATAGGTATGGTCGAAAAAATAACTCATGGTCGCTAAGACGTAGCCAAGAGTTTTTAACTTTCCAAATCGTGCATACTGTTCTGAAGTCATCATGAGTAATACTGGACTCGAAGTCTAATTCTCTGTTAGTCAGATACTCGATTTTACTCAGCCTCTGATATTACCTTTCTTGTTGCTGTGCTGGATCTCACTGATAAATTGAAGATGAGAATGTATATTGTTGCAACATTGGCGGTTACATCTGTAGTCTCACTACAGGCCGTTAGCTTCTCTCTAGCTGTCTCCCAAGAATTCTACCGCTAGCTAGCAAACCCATTAATGATCCTACTCAGCGTTGTCGGTATATATCTGGAAGGGCACCTATCGTAAAACATTCAGAAGAAGGCAAAAGACCGTGATGAAGTAACCTGGTACAGTACTTGGGTTATGTATTTGAGCAATCATAGTTCTCGTTGCTATATACCGCCTTGAGAATTTACCGCAACACTCGATCAATGCAATGCTTTGTGTAGATGTGAAAGACCCGGAACCGTGTCCAAACGGTGATACTCCAGTAATCGATGACAAGTCTCCTGAACAAGAGGCTCCTTCTGAAGAAACTTCGTTACAAGTAAAGTTCATTTTCTTTCATTCCTGTTCAAGCTGACAGCATACGCTGAGACACACACGCAGTCGACCCTGACTTTCACAAATAATGGGGGGGAAATTTGGTATTGTGAAGTTGTTTGGTTCACTAATCACTAAGAGGCACTGCAGGGTATATTCGGTGATGTAATCATATAAATAAGGCAACAACGGTTTTCAAAGGCACGCCGTCATGGTGTAATCAGTGTAGCTTATGTCTATTTTACACATTTTGAGAGAATTTGGGAAAGTTTCCAACTACTTTTGGCAATATCATGGGCATGATTAACTTTAAAACAAGGAGACAAGATAACCATTGCCAAGATATGACCGAAAAGAATGACAATTTTTCGTGCTTATAATTTGAAAAATGGCCATAAGCTACTGTGATTCCACAGTGACGACACCAATCATATTCAAATTGACTCTGTTTAATATGACTCGACGGTGATGCTATAGCCTACCGGATATATGCCACTCTTTTGATGATATCATTTACCCTGCACTGTTACAGGATAACGATTGCTGCAATAACATGCCGTGGAAGGTATGGCGTGCGATGTGGGTTTGGAAATACATGTTCACCAGGTTTTCGGCCTGGGACTTCTGCCAAGCTCTTTGTAAGCGAAGTGTTCTAAACGTTAGCACTCTGTAATCAATATCTACTAGCGACACTGATGCTGTTTGAAATGATTTTACTTTCCTGTAACTTTTTGTGTCGTGAGGGTGCCTATCGTAAACAACTTTTCTTTTGAACGCTTGCTTTGTGACAATCTACAGTCTTTGCACATGATTAGATGTGCGTGTTGAATGAATTGTGACGCTTATCTCTCGTATTTTCAGTTGCAATTGGAATCTACATTTTTGATGTAGTCACCGATCTGCTATTGGCTCTGTGGTACTTTTACTATCGCGATAGCGACGAGGATTATATATTATTCTTCCGGCTAACTTTGGGGTTCGTGATCGGGCCTTCTCTTGTTGTACAGGTGAGGGTATGGATGTCTGGCGGTGATATTTATACTGTATTGTTTTATAAGCAGGAACGGTCCAAGCAGTCGGTGTTGCTACTCAAATAGAAGTAGCAATTTGTACGACATGTCAAAGTGGAAATAGGAAATGATAGATCTGAAAGTATGGTGATAGTTTCAAAAAGAAGATTTTACTTTTACTTTTTGACCTACATCGATATGGAGGCATTTCTCACGTAAAAGTGATTTCAATATCTTAATAAAGAAATACAAAATCAAAAAATATCATTATCATCACTTTCATTCTATTTTGAACGATACACGAGATCTGACGGCCCTTTTCAGCGACTAAAGAATCGATATTTGGGTTATTTGAACACGGTACTTGCTGGAAAACTATCTCATAAAGCTTGATCTTGCTGGGAAGCCCCCAGTCTTTTTCTAAACATGTCGGTCTTGGCAGTGTCTCGGCCATTGCACGTCAAGCCAATATGCCCATTCATATCAGCTAATTCTTCCTCCATGGAATGCTATTGACCATATACAGGAGAATAGCTTATTTTGAACAACAACAATATGTTTAAACTCAAATCAATTTTCAGCATTGCAAAATGCTTTACTAAGTGTTCTTCCAAAATCTCGAATCATATCGTGGGCCGCAAAATATGACCTTGAGGGCCGCGTGTTGGTGACCCCTGCTCTAAACGAACCCCGCACTATGGGATATTCGATGCCACGAGAAAACATTCGCAGCTTTGACTATTTTCAGATATTCTCCTACATATGGGTGTTGGATGACTCTCGAATTAAAAGAGACCGTAAAAACGGCGAAAGTCGCGCGAGCAACGCACGTCGCTGTGACATTTCCGCTGGCGATCTTGTCAACTTGATCGTTATCGCTGTGCTGCATGTGTTTCAGTTAGCGATCTTTTTCAGGTGCGGGCCTAGCCTGTTTGCCGTTACGTTTAATGTGAAGGGACGTTTCTCCTGTTTAGGTATGCCAGAGCGTTGCTGTACGGGTTCAAGTCGCGTTATTATGACGTAAAAAAAGAGGAAGCCCGACGGAAGCATTTTGATTTGTTGGTAATTCATAACTACATTCTTTTCATCAAATCTTTCTTACTGGTTGCTACTTCCAAACTTCGATTACTTGGAACTGGGAATTGTACCAAATATATTTATTAATATGTTGTGTGACTGTAGCCAAAGGACTGTAGTTAAACAGCTAAACAATATAATTAGAAGGTGTTATATCCAAATTCTCTGCCACCAATTATTGCAGGTTTGGAACATGATGACTTGGTATTCCTTGTAATGTCATCATTTGTTTTTTCCAGATTTTGGTTTTCATAGAAAAGCATCCCTCGTCATGACACTTTTCCGTAAAAACGTATTGATTTAGGTGACAAATTCATGTAACCTTACAGTCAATCATGTCGGGCATACCTAGATATCCGATGTAATTTTATGTTTGAGAATATTTTCCATGGAAGTCATTTCGTAAAACCCATCGCAGACTAATGCCGTCTTTTCGCACGTATGCTGACAACTCTGTCATGTCGTTAAAATTCGACCGGAACTGAAAAGTATGCGCAGTAATCTGCCTTTCATTGGACTGGACTGGTCTCGTGGGAATGCAAACATGCTGTACTCTCTGAGATTGGCATCTTTTGACACTTTCCCCTTACAATTTAGATGAGGAACAGGTCTTATCTTCAGAATCGTCAGTTAATGCGTAGCAGATGGCATTTCTTTACTAGAAAGTCATGCAGAATATCTATATATCAGTCCCATTTGATTAAAAAAATGCTATCTCACACTACACTACATCTTGGCCCAGTTGAATTTGGCATATATTTGAAATCAGTTCTGTCACCAAAGTTTGTGTTCACTTTGACTACTTGCCCTCGTTGGGGCTGTGATCTTTCGCCTGCTTTACGCAGTCCCGCATAACGGTGTCATCCCTTTGATACATAATATGCTTTTAAACAACATGCTTGTTATGTCACAGTGGAAATGTGAAGTGCACGACGTGAACTTTCTTCGTCTTCTCGAATCTTTCCTGGAATCCGCGCCTCAACTGGTGCTTCAGATTTACGTCATGTTAACGAAAGGAGTGGAGATTATCAATGGTGAGAAACGTTGATATGTTCCTGTTTATAGACTTTAGATATTGTCGCAACTGTGGCTTTCATTGCTTTTTCCAGCCAGATTTTACAAGTTATGCTGCATTTATGTCGTTTGCAATGATCTCTAGTAGTGTGTCCCTGCAGGGCACTGTTTAGGTTATCGTACTCTATATTTTGGTGTTTTGTTTACTATCTTAGTATATGTCACCCGAAAATATTTGGGTTTAAGATGATGTAACAGTGGAGCTGACTTTTTGGTCGGTAGGTTGTGGGTTCAATCACCGGCCGTGTATGACCTAAGACCTATTCAGTAAAAATGGTATCCGTGATAGCATGGAGGGGTGGTGCAAGGCTGGAAAGCCTTACAAAGCTATATCTGCACCTTCCTTCCTTGTCTAGCGGCATATGTACATCAAGCACTCACGGCATTGGGCATGTACAAGTGCAAGATAGGGTGTATATGCCGCAGAAACATCAAGGACAAAAATATACAACGTCCTATTCCCATTCAATGTAAATTTATTAGTAGTATATTGAAGTTTTGTACCCTTGAGAGTATCTTCAAAGGTCAATATCTTGAATGAAATGTCTATCCCAAAACACCACTTGCATCCAATCTGGTGAATGATAAGAGTTTGTGACATTACTACTCATTTGTACAGTTGTGTCANGTGTCGGGTCTCTGGTTGGTTTGTCATCTGCAATGGTATCGATCCAACGAGCCATCAGGAACACGAACGAGAACAAAGGCCAGCTAACTATTCCCGCGACAATCGTCATGTTCATATGGCGGGCGTTCACGATTTCGTCAAGGGTACATGTCCTTGTTTTTGGCCTGGTTTTTTGAAATTAATGTGCTCGACGTATGTGACTTTGAAGGTTCTGGCATTCGCCTTGTTTCTGATGGTTCAACCGCTGGCGTTCCTCATATTTGTTGTCCTGCATTGGCTCGGCGCATTTCTTTGGATCGCTTATAAAGGGACAAATTTCTGTACGAAAAAACGCGCAGAGGTCTTTTTTGATGCCATCATCGGGTGAGTGCCGTTTTCGGTAATGTGCAATGTGCTTGTCTAGATAGGATAAATTTGGACCCCCAATTTTGAGAATAGCTGCGATAGCTGTTTAAAATCCAGAATGCGAGATTTCTGCTGATATAATTTGATACAGTGCTGAGTAGTGTGCATTGGGATCAAGTCACTTTGTTCAAGTAACAGGTCGTTTTGAGTCCTTGTAAATTAGGACTCGAGTCAAATTGAGTAATTTCAATTTTACAAGTCAAGTCGCAAGTCAATTTTCAAAGGAATACGGTAAATAAAGGATTTGTGTTGGTGACGTGTTCATTTCTGGCGTGGCGGAAAGGTTCAGATTGCTTTGTGAAGTATAATATTTGATGTCTTGAAAATTTGTCTCCACTAGTCGTTCTATATATCTCAGTCTGAATCGAGTCATTTTAGTCCAGTGACTCGAGTCAAGTTACTGATAGTGTGTTTTTTATTTTGATTCGTCGTAGTCTCTAGGAAGACCTACAGCAACTCTATATTGTAGAGATCTGGAGCTCTAAGTTGCCTCTTGAATGTGTGAAAAAGTAGACCTACTGGAATCAGGTGATGACGTTTCCTCTTGTTGAGAACACAATGTTCAAATGCATAACTAATACTATACTTCTTGCCATCTCTACTCGCTGCTATTATTAAATTTTGTGTCTCATCCACGGTTACTCGCATGTTGGCAATCTCAGAATCAATCCGTGTCTGATACGCAAGGACCCCCTATAGTGTCGAGACAAGAGCCATGTTTACGTTTAGTATAAGATGATGCCACTCGCGTATCTATATAAACCTGTTCAATTTGCCGTTGACAGGGTGGTTTACACGTTCTGTTTCTTCAACGTTCACGAGCCGAAGGACGGCGGCCAGTCGCGTTCTCGGTGGCGCATGCTCGTCTTCTACATCATTATCCTGGTCGAAAACACCACGGTATCCTTCATATGGTATTATTTCCGCGACACAACCGATTCTTACTACCTAGCCAGTACTGACGACAATCCGATGCAACCTATTCAAGTTACCACTGGCGCTGATACGTCGACAGGGTACGATGACGTGTTACCTATACCTGTGGCGCTCACTCTTCTTATAACTGTACCGGTGTTTTTTCTGATCGGTATGTGTGTTATGTTGTTGTATTACGCCTGCTTTCACCCTCGAAAGAACGAGTTGGATTGGTGCGATTGCTTTAAAAGGAAACGCTCGGGCGACAGTCCGACTGAGCTTGTTAGTGCTGTCATGCCTGCTGCATCACAGTTCAACTCTGAGGGTGTTGAAGCAGGACGTCAACGCAGTATGCTTGCAAGCCACGGTAGCCACAATAAAATGGCAGGGTTGTATGTCGCCATGAATTCCGCCGAAGACAACCCGCACATGAACTGGTCAGACGTTATTTTCAACCGTGAGAGAAGAGCGAAGCAATTGTACACGAGACAATATTCAAAAGAAAAATTGACGAGCAACGCAAAAATCGCAACCAACAGCAAAGGTCTTTCGGATCACGGGGATGATGCCAGCTCTTCACGTGCTTGTTCAGCACCGACTGCAAGGTAGGGTTTTTCAAAAATAACCTTTTTTCCAAATTTCACTCGCTTAGTGATAAAATTGGCAGGTTGCGTAAAAAAATGCTACGTGCCAAATTTCAGTCAATTCCGACCAGCAAAGGTCGTGCAATCTTGATTTGAAATTTCAACCATTTTTGAATTCATAGTATCTACGGTGGCAAATTTCGACACTTCGTTATGACCAAACATCTTGTTCCAGACATGTCTTAAGTGAGAATGATGCTTTTTTCACGCGTTCACATCTTGATAAAGGCCTGTGATAGAGTTTGGATGATGAATTTGCTAATATATGACAAATGATTATAACACCGATAAGCTGGAACCACATTGGAAGAGCCATGTGAAAACGATGGTGATAGACATCGCATATAAAAAGTTTCTGCGCTGAAATCCGGGACCATAAAGAGAAAATAAATTGCAAAGGGGGTAAAATACAGAAAGATATTTTCCCAGACTTCAGGCGATATTTTTTTGTCGCACCAGTGTGAATGTCACGTAATCAGAGCAAATGAGCTTGTCGATGTTGTCTTCACAACGCATTATGACATTTGTTTTTTTCCAATATCCTGCGTTAGAATGTCTATATTCCTCTGGCAAGCGAACTACTACTTGCGAGACATTTTGTCGACTTTCAGAGATCCCACATCATTCTCTAGACATTTATATTGAGGGAACTCGAGTATCTCGCGATTCGATGTTCAAGGATTCTCAGGTCATCATTAAGTTGCTGGGGATGCTGGTCTCGTGTTTCGATATTTGAGACACCGACCCCATAAATACCCCATGTTGAACTCACTGTGCAATGTTTGCTTACCCCTTGTCTTTTCATTGGATTGCAATCTTGTTGTGTATTGAACCGATAAATATTGCTAATAGAACCGATATAACTCTGTTTCATTCGATTCTAACTTAATACTGATTCCAAATTCGCAGTTCCACAGGCATTAGCGTCAGTCAGCAACCCAGACAAACGCTGCAGATTGCAATCGGAAATGGACTACATGACAATTAATGAATTGTATGGTGTTCAGACAGGTGGTCAGTAACGAAGTACTTATACTTTTTGAAGTACTTGAAGTAGATTTTGCCTACTTACACTACTGTTTAAGTAGTTATGATTCGTATGCGTAGAATACCCACTTACTTGTGAACCACCACTCCTACTTCTACTTGAGTAGCGACAACAACCACTTTGACCACCTCTGATGGTGTTTCACATATGATTTTTATTTGCTCGGAAACCCATGGAAACCAAATTGTGACATACCAACTTTATAGAGCGTATTAATCATCTATGGGATCTTTCGCTATCAGCAAAAATCTTCTTTTTGCAGACAATAATCAATACTAAGGAGATTATATTTTCATCAGATCAAAACACACGATGTACAATGCGATAAGACACCATGCGATGTAATGAGCATGTAGAAGGATGCCGAACGACGCGCAGTTGTGGCCTCTTGAACTGACATCCACCTCGGCCTAGTGCCCAATATCACTGTTCATTTTCAATGTTGATCATTATGCCGCGGCTCGCTCTAGCTCTTCACATTCCTTGCGAGTGCTTTCTTTCATCAGTTTTTTTTCACCACCAAATCTCGAGAAGGATATGAAATGGTTTAGAAGATTTATTGATATGAGGAAAATATGTCATCATTGTTATCAACCAACTAGTTGCATGACCTCAAACATTCCATTGTTCAGTGGCACGAGTTCACTACGGCACATATAAATGCCCTATGATGATGCGGAAACACTAAAATTCGAAAATAATGCCTCAGCATTTGTAATTCGCCTTGTAGAGATATATAGGAGTCGTGAAAAGCAAGCATCGTAGCGTATTGCAAAGAAAACAGCAACAACGTCGTCAAATCTACATCGCCACGACAAATTTTACCTGTGCGTCAGTTCATTTTCTCCTCATGGTGCCCGATTTCAGCCTTAAAAGTATTTTATTTGCTAATCTATCACCATCATTTTAACGAGACAATTTCAATTTTGTTGACCCATTTCCAGCAAATCAGTGTCAGATTAATTTTATATTAATTAGCAATTTCATTATCTCAACTGTATCACAGGCCAGTATCAAGATGTAAACCCGTGAAAAAAGCATCAATTTCCCTTCAGGCATGCCTGGAACACGAAGTTGGGTCATATCTAAGTGTCGAAATTTGCCACCATAAATACTATAAATTCAAAAATGGTTGAAATTTCAATTGAAGATTGCACGGCCTTAACAGGTCGGAATTGACCCAAATTTGGTGTGTAGTGTTTTTTCGCCAACCTGACAATGTTATCACTAAACTAGTGAAATTTGGAAAAAAAGTTACTTTTGAACAACCCTACTGCAAGACGCTCGTGGGGTCCTACGTCAAACAATTATATTTCTAGTGCACAAAGGGAATCCTCTGAAGGAATTGCTGCCAATAAGAAACCAGCTTCGTTCGCTACCGACCGCTCGGTACAGGCTCATTCCGGATCATGTGATTGCAGGCATGAAGTGCCGACATACTCGAAGAAAAGAAGCTATAGCGCCTCAACTTCTTGCCTGGCCGATAACACCTCCCGCCGGTCTGATCGGGGTAAGCAGCGGGCGTATCACACGCTAGATAAGCGGCAAAGTCGTGCCAAACATGATTTGAAGAGTTGTAGCGCCAAACTTAGGGATGATGAATTTTTGGTTAGCATGGAAACCACCGTGTGAAAGTCAATTATCAATTTGTCGTTTCAGATTGCCGAGTACCATCATCTTATTTTTAATACGTCGGAATATATTTATTCATTTTGACAATATCAGCACTTGAGATGTGTGAATTTGAAATGTGTAAAGATCAATTGTTTTTAATTCATGTTCAATGGCATCATTTTGTCTAAATCTTGGGTATCAACTACGCTATACGTCACTGTGCTTCTAACTGCTGTGTATTAAATGTAGCCTATCAAGTTACATAATTTAGAATTGTTTTGAGTGTTCACGTTCAACGTACTATCTCACGGTATGGCCAGTTCTCTGGGTACTTTTTTCTGTGATCTATTTTTATGCTTCAATCCTACTTTTAGATTTATTCAATCATTTTAAGAATTGTACGAATCGGTTACCAGAACATTTCGTTTTGCCTAATTTGTCAATACATGAAATTGCTATCTGAATCATTCACAAATATATCAGAGAAGACAAAACGGTTATCTTTATGAGACTGAAAGCATGGTAAGAATAGCAAGATAGTGGTTGATTATGCAGCCTAATTGTACCTGCTCATTGTTGTGCTGTTTAGAATCGGCTTGCTGAACGGGGACATAATGAAATTTCGGAAGCACGCATTAAAATCAGTTTTCACATGTAGGCTGCCATGGAAGTTGAGGGTTTGACATCACAAACTTATTTGGGATACACTTCCATCTGTGGACACCCCATTCACAGAGACTGTATGTAATTCACGAGTCAGATGTCTCAGGTTTCACCTTGGGGGTCGTTAAGGCGCTGACATTTTTTAGTAATCAGATCCCCAAATAGGCCGTCAGTAATTAGGGCTGGGCGGATCGATGCGAGTAATGGGGATGATTTTTTTAAGGTACTGAAATTAATTTGTCAACGAGAATGATAGTTTCCGTACCATTTTGATTTCTCAAGTCCAACCAGGTTAGTAGTAATGAAGTCATGGTCAACTCTGAGCAGTGTCTTAAATTGCAGCGTAAAAAGGTACAGTCGAGAAATAACAAATTATTTCGATGTGATGGTGATGTGGCATTCTTTTCTTTGTGGTATCATAAAGGGTACATCTGCATATATTAAATTTCCACATCATCCGTACACTTATGATGACATCATGAGGAATACTTGACACGACTTCTGCCCTACTACTCGATTCAGAATCTACGATCAGGTTGGACTGACTTTCTATTTTGTCCGCGTGCATGTAAAATAGGCATTTTCGCACATAATGTTAGAATTGTACTACTTATCTCCATTTCTGGTTGGAACCGCCTGTCCTCACAAAGTAGTTTGGCCTGAAAAAACTTTTTGACTTCAAAACTGACAAATTTTTACACGAAAAAAAATCTATTTTAATGATATCTGGACCCATAAAGAATTCCAGTAGTTACATCATGAATCATGGTAGAAATAATGAAAATGTTGTTGTAGTACAACGGAAAATACTTTCCTACATTGTCGGGTAAAAAGTGTGTGTCCTTGCCAAGAATGGAGAAAGAATGTTCAACAGCAGCAATTGTTGGCTGGCAACACTGTAGTGGTGCGTACACTGCTGGTGACAGACCATGTTGCTTCATTCTGACAATGTTGTGTACGTCTCAATTTTTCACCGTATGCTTCTTGATATAAGAACCAATGCCCACGCAGTTTAGCTTGAGTTGGGATATTGCGGTACGTTGAGCATAACACCATGTCTACCTATTTGTTTCATTTGACCGTTTATCATTCACAACGGGCAGACAATAGGCCGTCTACAACAATAGGTTGTAATGTAAAAAATAATCGCCCTGGTAATCATCGCACCAAGTTTAGAGGTATGTGTTATGGAACATTCTCAAACGGACATTAGGCTACAACCATAAAATCTTTGAGAACCACTTATCTAACCACAGCAGTCTTTAAATATCATCTAACCACAGCAGTCTTTAAATATCATCTTAAACCTAGAATGAACTGAATGACTGGAAAACTAATAGTCATGGATCTCATTTCATTAAAGTGTCATTCTCCTTGGAGCTGTATTAACTCTCTAGTGTCAGATTACCTGGAATGACTCTCACAATATCAGATGTCACTGTGCAAATTCACTTTATTAATAAAATACAGTAGTAACACATATGACGCAGCGTAAAGAATTTATACTGGTTCAATAAGAAATGTTAGCGGATGTTACTAAATCACAAGATATTACACACGGAGCTGCCATTTTGATAGTCGTCCCCGAGTGCACGCAACCTCGCCGCTTTTTCGTAAACATCGTTACGGAATTTTCCAACCCCAAAAGAAACGTTATCTCGCCCAGGTTTGAGTCGGACGTCAAAAAACGCGTGGACAGGCCTGTGATCTGACGTTTTTAGATTAGTCACGCTGTCGTAGCTCTTACAAGTTATGTGATTAGGCTCCTTATTTTTAAACAGAATTCGGTCCGTGTATGAGGGCGTGCGCTGTTTGGGCAAACACGAATAATTGTCCGAACCCGGTATCAGTTTATACGTTGGATTAAACCTTATTCGGTGCTCTGAAAAATTCTCAAATGCTTTGCGTTTCCTCATAATTTTACTCAGCTGATCGCCTTTCAGCGCTTCCTTAACATTCATACTCCCGTTGCCCTCGATTTCGTCGAGCAATATCGACGCAGGCAAATTCACTCTGAAATTCAAGTCTCCGAACCAAAACACGCAGTCATAATTCGACGTGGCGTCGCCGTTACGATGGTACCCGCCAGATTTTCCCATTTTCGGCAGTTTCAATTTCTCTTTGATCTTCAAGTAATCGCCCAACCTCTCCTTCAACCTTGATTCTCCGGAGTGAAAGTGAGAGTTAATAAATAACAGCGAGGTGCCAAAAAATTGAAATCCTATCGCGACGGCGCCTTTTGTTTTGACATGAGACACCATACGCACTGTCACCTTGTCGTCCTCAAACGAGGAACAAAACCAGATAAGGTCCCGTCTCACGAATACCGACAGATGCAACACGCCATGAGAAACCGAATGCGCCAACACGTGATTCACGCCCAAAGTCTCTTGCAACTTGATCTCCCACATTTTTTGGTCCTGCGTCGCTTCTTGCACGCCGATCACGTACATGTCTTGGAGGTATTCCTGCTCTTTCGGCAGTACGAAATCGTCTAGATTCTTTGGAATTCCTTTTTTCTGCATGTTCCAAGTACCTACAAACACTTTCAGATTTCGGTCGGGAAAATATCGATGCAGTTCGTCGATGCCTAGGAGTGAGCCGTGCTTCGTCAGGCCTCCCACTAGGTAACTACGCTCTCGGGTTTTATCTGAGGGTATAGCGGGCAGTATTCCGGATGATTGCGTGTAAGGTAGTTTTGGTGTCTCTTGCTCTTCGTAGTCCGTCGACTCGTACGAAAATGCTTCTTGTGTCATATCACCATCATCAAGATCAAGGTCTTGCTGAATACTATCACCACCAACTGGTAGACTATGAAAGTGAAGCCCTTCTTCGTCCCACGTGCTGCTTTCTGCTTCATTTTCAGTACTCGACGGCCTTGGTTCTTTTGGTATCATCTTTTCAAAATCTTTACGGAGCTTTAAAACCAACTGCTTCGCGGAAGCCGACGTTTTGATGGTGACACAATCCGATACCGTACTCTTTGTGTCGTCATCACGCGGCGACAAGCCAGACGAACTGTACGGAACTGGCAGCGAGTAGGTTGATATAGTTGGGCTCGAACTTCGCAGCTTACTCAAATTCATAGCTTGAAAAAATCGGCTATGCAGGCTGTCGCTGCTATCGGCGGAATCATCCAGCTGTGATGCTGAGTTGCTGCCGGATGACGAGTTATCTAATGATTGAGATAATTGCTGACTAATTGCATTGAGTTTGTCGTTCTCTATATCCGCCGATTCTCCTGGATTTTGAAGATCATCAGTTTCGTTTTCATCATTGCCACCGGATGACGCCGACTGTGAAAAGGCTCGAAAACGCTTTACATCCGCGTCTTCGATTGGAGGTAGGATGCGTTTGCCCGGCACAGACGTGGCAGCTTCTAATAGAGGATTTTTACGTCGCGGATCATCATTAGCTTGGAATTGGGGGAAAGAATTGTTTTTATGAAAAATAAAGTGCTTTGGGTGTATGTTGGCGCCATGAGAAAGCGTCGTTTCAACTGAAATTTCAGCTGTCGTTGTGTTCATAGATTCGCCGACAGGAGCTTCCTCTGGGGTCACCATTTCTTTGTCTGCGGGCATATTATTATTATTGATCGAAAATCAACGAGCGAGAGATGATTGACCATCCATCTCTTCCGCTCACAGTGGTTAGATAAAATGAAAATCAACCAACACCCATTTTCACAAATTTCTGCAAATCAAAGGCATCAAAAGCTTTTAGTTGACCAACGGTACAGTTTCAACTACCGGTACCCTTTATATAAACCTTTACTTAAGTAAGCAAAAGAAATAAAAACAATACACCTTGCTGAGACTGCCAAGGC
>ATSW01004554.1:0-12534 GCA_000444245.1 Botryllus schlosseri
CTCAGTGAAATTGATACACGTCACAATTTCCATTTGGCTTCAGGCAATTTGACGGTT
The DNA here is from genome assembly GCA_000444245.1 of Botryllus schlosseri. NCBI lineage: Eukaryota > Metazoa > Chordata > Ascidiacea > Stolidobranchia > Styelidae > Botryllus > Botryllus schlosseri. The sequence goes on from ATSW01004554.1 coordinate 58, forward strand.
ATTTTTGACGCTCTCGTTTCGCCAGACGGCACTGTTGCGTCTCAATGCCAATCTCCATAACAATGGAAAATTCGAGGCTGATTGTGGGGGCTCCTGGGCCGCGAGCGGACTAAGATTTATATTTTCTTAATCAGTGCAGAGTCAGCTTTCGATTGATACCCGTTTTACCAAATTTAATGCTCGGCAAGCCGGTCAAAAGTGACCGTCAAATTGCCTGTAGCCAAATGGAAATTGTGACGTGAATCCATTTCACTGAGCCGTGAGATTTGCTTGTGTCGACACCATATAGGACACTATGGTGTGAATACGCTATAGATAGCCTATATTCGTAATAACGTATACGTTATTGCATCCGCCATTAGCATATATCAACTTCGATGCTGTCCAATTTCTATCCTATATGCGAGCTCGCGCTATAGTCGTGTCAATAAAATGGAGAGAGTTCCGTTATATAGTTAAACACAACTGTCGTAAAAATTGAGATCCATGGTGACAATATATCGCTAACACCACGAAGGAAGGCTGTCAACTGGAATATATCTGATTAAGCAGTCGTTGAGCGCATGTGAAAATTAAGAAGAATTTATGCATTAATTTGGGTCAATGCTGCAACCTAGTTGTGAGGGGTTGGCGAATCAACAATTGGCAATACTGGTTTCTTGTTGTTACAGCTATTGAAAACTCTCTAAGACACTTCAGAACGATGATGGAGCTTTATGCGATTAACTTGGAGACGATGAGAGAAGAAACCGCAAGACTCTACGATGCCCACAAAACAGGTAAAGTTCTGTCGTATGCTATGTAGCAGTGGTTCTCAACCTTTTTGGCTTCACGGACCCCTTTTGACCGTCACGGACCCTCGCGGACCCCCTTAAGGTTTAGTTCAATTTTAGCACTATTATGGTGCAACCTTCATCTGTCTTGTGCAAATATGAGCTGTAGGCTTGTGATAAACAGCAAAATAATGATTTTTCTTGAAGCCATCATACTATTTATGTAAAAATGGGTGGACTTTTATTATTTCAAATCTAATTTTGCTGCTGTATTTCTTGAAGTACGTGTTCGTGTCTTGAAAATCCGCGTCTTCGTTTTGATATGAACGAGGAGTGCCGAAAACCATTTCTGCAAAGATAGTTGGAAGCTAATGCAATATTGACATAACGCTTCCGACGATACTTTTGGTGTGATCGCAACATTTATGGCACAAAAATGAAGAAACACATATTTTATGAACATATCACGTCCAGCATCTAGCGCAGGGACGGGCCACATACGGGCCGGGAGCCGGATTCGGCCCGCAGAGAGTTTCTACCGTCAAAGTGAAATCCTGATCTAAAAGCAGAGACAAATTTTATGCTCCGAAGAATGGATCCACGTTTTCCAACCAGAGAAAGACTGTCATGAAACGACTTGTTCTGTTCGGGTTCACATATATATTTACGAGCAAACATTTTCGACCATGAACAATTGAACATTAACAAGACAAGGCTGCATACCAATATAACTGGTGATATGAATTTCAGGGTGGAGCGTAATGCTTTGATAGCAATGAAACCCTCCTTGTTCATAAAAAATTCAGCCATGTCGATAGGGCATCCGCAATAAGAATGCGCCAAATCTGATAGCCGAGCTTTAAGAGCAGGTATATCATTGTCCGATTTATGACGAGTGTCAGTCGAAAATATTCGGGCTCATTTCAATATCAATATACTATTCAATTTTATATTAAAGTTCTGTACATACAAGAAGCTGTTCGTTGCATTGGGACAAATTATGGAAANACTTCGGAAATTTTTATTGAAAACGACTGTTCACTAATTTGATGAGACTGACAACTTGAAATGGAGAAGGTTTCGCAGACATTACGAAGTCACGCTGATTGACGTTACGATCTCCATATTTTTATTTCTTCCACAGACCNCAACAAAACGTCTCTAAACAGCAACATGTTTGTATCAGCAGGTTATTTGAAAATTGGCAATTGAAATGAGTTTCCACACTACAATAGTCCATGTCAGACGAAACTGCGTCATGCTTTCTCAAATTCAAAAATAAAATAAAAATTGAGTTATCAACAATNTTAAAAGTTTAGAGGTCTAGCGGACCCCCTGAAATTGCTTCGCGGTTAAGAATCGCTGCAGCCTATTACGCTATCTCTACCTTCTTCCACAATTCTGCAGTCGATGTAGGCTACTCTGCCGTGGGGATGAGAAATTTGCAGCAGAAGTACCGAATAACCGATGAACTCCTATGAGTTACGACAGGATATGTNTTGATCTTGCTAGGATTTTTCACATCGAGACATAAGCTCGACAACCTGTGATATTTGTCAAATTAGGTTCCGCAGGTAATCCGGATAGGATGTCTGTAAATGATAAAGCCTTTTGTCAATGTCAACTATCCGATATCTGCGCAAAGCGTGTTCAAAATCTTTACCCAATATACCCGGAACTTCCAACTCAAACACATTCGTAGCACTAGCACTATTATCGACTTAGCGTAGTTGCTCGAGTTGAAGGAGGCGAACAACGAATATATGACAGAGACCTGCCGTCGACATTTCTAAATTATGTATTGGGACCATTTGCTATCGGACCATTCCCGGAATACTGTGGCCAATGTACTGCGAGCTTGTACAATAGTTTAGCAATTCCGTGTTGTAACGGTCTCATTTCAGTCTTGTTACCTACGTTTCAGAATTCGAACCCGGAATTGATGTGTGTAGCAATGGTAAGTGCTGCCTTCATTCAACGTTCCACGGAGCTGACCAAGATTCGGAACCGGCAAAATCTGTCGGTAACTTTTCTTCCTATACCAGGAATGAGTCGTCGGACCAGATCGCCTCTTCGTCAGACTTTGATTCGGACGTAAGCGAAGCGGAAGACTTGGGAACTGATTTGCCTCGATCTAAGCAACGGAGAATGGACCGGATTTCCACGGACACGACGTGCACGTTGCGACCTTCGCAAACCCCTTCACAATCCGGAGATGGAGATATCCCGTCTGCTAACTCCGGACCTGAATTAATCGAATATAAACCGTGTCCGAAAACATTGAATAGCGGGTCGGTATTACCAGATGAATCGAGCATGATAGAACTGAAACCAGAATTGTTGAATAAGCGATCAGATGCTGCAACTTATGCAACGGAAAATCTGGAACTCCAACCTATAGCTCAAAATCACCAGACTATTCTCCCAGTTCCTCCATTCGTCGTACTACAAGTCCAGCCCAATACTNCGAGCAGCCAATCAGTTATCCCACCGTCTGAATCGGTGAAAATAGAACCGCGACCAAGAGCGGTGCATGACCGGTCCGCGATCGCTGCGCCCGAATCGCGTCAAAGGAACCCTCATCGTATCGATTCGCTTGAAAGTCTCCATCGATACCAGCATGGAATTTTAGAAGAATGTCCCGATCCGAACTGGAGAATCGATGCGCAACAATCGCATTCAGCGTACAACGCAGTTTCACGTCACAATCTCAAACGAAAAGCATCGGCTATGCAGCCAACAACGAATACTTCACGACGTTAGTTTTTCTGTATTTTGATTGTTCATCGTTGCGTGATTACTTGTGGAAATGGTTTAGATGGCAGTCGAAACGCCATGGACAGCANTCCAATGAACTACAATCGCCCCCCGGATAAGACGATGCGTCCGGATTTAAGCGTTGCAGTCGCTAGCAACGGAATATTTCATGCCGCGTTGCGACTCTGGAGCAAAACCTTCGGAGCGCGGAACCCTGACCCTGGTAAATTTCGTGTAATAGCCAGAAAATTCATATCTTTTAGTTTGTTGATCGAGTTAATAAAGCCGTATAATCCAAGAATTTCACCGATTTCAAATGATTCATATCGGCATCGCGACTATTATTAACTATACAGAGGTGTCACACGAAGTCCCAAGCCTATCCGCCGCCAACCGCGACACTGCGAGGGACTTCCATCCTTCAGACATTCCATCAGCCAACCGACCGGCCGAATTCAAACGTTTGGGTTCACCAGTCGACGCAGTGATGCGGCACATCATGCGGGGTCAGCCGGCTGCTTCTCAGTATTCACCAAGAGGTAGGAATATGGACCCGTTACCAAATGAACTGAATTTTCCGGAACATTGCGTGCTATCTAGTGTTCACACGACATAGTTATGTTTTGCCACAATGATTTACTGACCTTTTGATAATCCAGGGCGTGTAAAAATCGGCAGGTTATCTTGAGATTGTTGACAGTATACCTCTTGTAATTACAAATAGCCAGTAGCCATTACCTACTAATATTTCCTTAATCTGATTGGCATACTCAAACTCATACGGTCAATTTATCTCGTATTTCTTCAGCCTATCCTTCAAGTCAACTGATGGGAAATGCTGNCTCGAACCATCTTTCTCATAGCATCAACTTCATTTCGAATAAGGTTACTGTAGAAACACCGCGAGACGCAAGAAATAGTCTTCGTTATGCGCTGCATCCAGATGCTCGGCAGGAAAATAAGGTATTGTAATATCTTGCAATCGGGTAATTTGGATGAATTAATGCGCACTTGGTTATCTGGNAGATAGCCATGATATGCCGGAGGAGTCGGTAACATACGGCACGTGGGACACATGAATATTTTAGTGGTGGCGTACGGCTTTCAAAGCTACAAATTCCAAAGCTACAAATTCGCAATTATCAAGTAGTATGATTGGCACAAACCAAAATACATTGCGTANTCGTGCATGATTTTTCAAGAGACGCGTACATCCGTGGCGGATTTTCTTGGTAGACGACGCGTCTCGTAACTTGGGAATGGCAAAATGATCAAAGTAGCGTGTTCGACGAATCCGAATTCATAGTATTAATTGTGACTATTGAAGTCGAGTAGAGTGCATGGGACACGACTTTTCGAGTATTGTGATTATATGCTTCTCGCCACTAAGTGTCATTANAATTATAGTTTCGGAAGCCTTTTCCACCGTGGCAGCCTTGATACCTAGCTTGGTCATACGAATCTTACGCACGTTCGTGAAAATGTAATTTATGCGAAGTCCTGATCAGAGCACAGCATTGTCTAAAGGTTCGATGGAATAGGTATGGTAGACAGAACTGTGCTGTGGAACTGACATTATTCTTCGTGGTAGCAGGCAGGTAAAAGGTAGATGTTTGAACTCTCCTCATTTTAACACCGCCACGACTCGACTCCAATACGCGATGCAGTATAGAATCCTCAAAGTTCTCGGCTGTTTTTACAAGCCCTTATTATTAGGCTATATGCCTAAAACTGAAACGGGGTAAGCTCGGGAGTCCCGCACATGCTAAAGTGGTGGGGTATGGTTGGCTAGCGTTTGATTACCATACCAACACTAGGGCTGGGCAAATTCGAGTACCTGGGTGATTGGATTCTGAATCATGTATGATGCTTCGAGTCGAGTCGACTAATCGAGTATCACTGTTTATGACGTCATAAGTGTATCTAAGATATCCAAAGTTCAAATATGCATATTTTATGCCACCACGAAGAATATGATGCCTGTTATGCATTACATTAAAGATACTGTGGTACTTCCCGACTATACCGATTTCGTTGCACTTCGTGACAATGTTGTGGGATGATCATGACTTCGAAATGTGTAATTTCCAGTAACGTTCGTAGCTTTGTACTATATGTCTCGCATGCTGCGATAGGCCAATCAATGTTTCAAGACATCAATAGTGATAAATAGTATCGAAACTACAGTTTTCGTTGATAACTGAATATGCAGTGGCGAGGAGCGTATAATTTCAGAACTCGAAAAAATAGTCTTTCACTATACTCGACGACTCGAATCATTAAAATTGATGCTCGATTCAGATTCGAGTTCTCGAATCATTGCGTCCAGCCCTAACAATCACTCTTTATTCGAACGTTTCCACCTTGCAAGAGTAATGGAAGTGGTCACAAGTGGACCCAACCTATCGACTGATATAAATCTATAAATTGAGGGTTTCCCGGGGTATAGATTATTTATTAATCAGTCATACATTTATTTCAATATAATTAAGATTTGCCATCCCGGCAAACTAGCGGAAATACGTCGTGAGGAATTACCTAGGGTTATCATATTTGGAGATCCGAAAACGACACTTTTCAGCTCCAGCACCGGTAAAGAAAACTGATTTTGAAAATCTGTCGACCGGTAATACTGTTCACTAAAAATTGTTATGAATTTGACTCGACTCCCGAATTACCATATTCTTCACACGATATTTTGTAGTGTTGACTACAGAAGAAGGTCATCTTTTCCATCTGGACTCGATTTACCCTTCGTGTGGTATTGCTCGTTGCCAACTCTGACGTTTGNTGCGTCAGAGTCGGATTTTTTATCGCATTTTAACAGTTTTTCTAGTAAAAAAATACAAATTCCCCAAAAGAGGACACTTTCCATTCATTGAAAAAAAAATGAGGACGAATCCTCTTAAAATAGGATGTATGGTAACCCTAAGTTTACATATCATCAACACCAGCACGTATACCGAATCTAATTTATTTTCACACTGTAGTGACGGCATATTGAGTTAGGAATCGCATCACTCTGATACTGGAAATACTCATGGTACCAGGAGGTCCGAATCTATTGCTTGATTAGTTAGGGTGATATAACATGAAGATAACCCCATGTATACTTGATTTCGTTCNAATATGGACGTCACAACTGTTTAATTGTGACATGGAAACTTGATTGGCATTGTTATAAGGCTCCTTCGGATTCACAATTGAATATATACGGACTCATTTGACTCCTAGGGTTCCCAGCCCTGATCTAATTTATTACAAAGCCTCCATTACACAGATACCGCCTATGTGTTCAAATTGCATGACTCGGGGCACCCCCGCGTGGCGTAGAAATGCCACTACCGGACTGTACGAGTGCAACGCGTGCAATGCATACTTCAAAAACAGACAGGTGAGCTTCTTCGTTTTGCCATAGCANCTTCTGTTATTTCGAAAAAAGCACACNAGGCGCTAAAGAAAGATAATTTCGAAATGCCAGTATTACTGTGTGGCCAGAGCTGCTCTGCATGTGTTGAAATAACGGGTCTAGAACAAAGATATGCATTTTACGGTTAAAGAAACTCGATTATAAACATATGAAACAATGAAATTCGATAATAATTATGCCATCATTATTACCGGACTGTATGTTGAAGCGAAAAGCGCAGGAGTAAAGATTAAATATTGCGACAAAACGCGTGGCCACAGACATTTTGAGGTGGGCCACATATCCATCTGGAAAATGGTGGTGAAAGCTTAGCTATATTTGTTATGTTATTCACTCAGAACATATATTCATGTTATCAAGTTGTACGTAGGTAGGTAGGCTCGGATCAGACGTAGTGACAGGTATCGAGTCCCAATGTAAGAGTCAAAAATGGGAGGGGAATGGCGTCTTTTGTTTCACAGCTACGCCTATGATGGCAACCTACGGCCAACAGCAACGAGAATAATTTTGATTATGCAATAACTGGAATTTAATGCTGAAGTCACCAAGTATTCATGCATCTGATGTAGATTTACGGTAATTCGTCGAGTCGTATTTTGACAACATAGAGATAGCCATAATGGCAATTTATTATTTATTATTAACTTCCTGTGGACGTATACGGCAAAACGGCAACGAATCGTATTGGATTGAGGATTTAGAGCAGCGACTAATTCTTCGGGGGTCGGTCGAGAAATGTCCGAATTTGAAATCATTGAATAGGCTACATAATGTAAGAGGAATATGAATTGTTCGCATCATTGGATTGAATGTTTCGAAATCGCAGCTTCAGTAGGTACCAGACGTCCAGACATATACGCACAGCTTGTATAGTAAAAATTATTTCCTTACTTCTCTGTTGTGTCCCATTAACCGAAATCACGTTAAGATTTGTTTGAAGCTGACCCAGACCCGTTTCGCTACCACAGTTTTCGCACCATATTGGAACTAACCTTGTCCGTAGTCTACAATTAACCGAAATCACTCTGAAGGCCCAACGGCCCCTCGTCGTCTCCCAGTCTATACCGCACTTTGTTTGGTACAGGCCTACTTCTTTATTTATTAATGTGACGAATAAAAGACTTTCTATCTATCTAAGATTTGTTTGAAGCGGGGGCAGAATCGTTTCGCCTCCACAGTTTTCGCACCATTGTGAACTAAAATCCCAATCACGCAAACGGAGTTCGTGGATGCGGGGATACGATCATTGCGTTTCGCGACGTAACTCAAACAGTGGACGGATATAATGTACACAAGAGATATACGTAGGGTTGCATTTAAAACAAAAATCAATTTGAAACAAACATGTTTAAAACAAGGCCCTAATATAAAACATGTTTTTTTTTATTTCCTATTTTATTTGCAAATTGAAATTACGAATTCACTCCAAAATCTTTGAGAGATTTCAATTATTCCTGAANTTTTTCTTCACAATCCGCGCAATTCAACATAACCTAATTTTTCGATTTTAATATAGTAGCGCCCTTCTCACTCTTAGCCGGAATCGGAATCGTGCGATCCGCACGAAAGAAATTTGTTTATGGTACATTTGGGCGATTTTAATATATTTCCACTACCGATACAATCGACTATCCTGATCGGGGGTCAAGCAATAACAGCATGCAACCAAGCTACTAATAACATTTGGCCCACCCGAAGATGCATTATCATTTATAACTTGCCCTAAATTTTCAAAAGCACTCTCTCAATGAACCCTGACGGTGTATCTGATCACATGGGCTAAGAGAGGATAAATATTTGATAATAATATGTGATACTGCTACTATTAATTACGGAATTCATTCGTGAATCTGAAATTTTCGCGCTCATCGCGACAATATGCAATCCCAGCATAACATTGCGACTCGCGATTTCGGTACANACAAAACAGGCTTTTGTTAAAAGTATAATCGTCCGGACTCCGTAGTTCACCGGCAATGGATATGGACAGTTTAGCATAGGTATTTCGCGTCCAGTTAGTTCATTACGGCTATGCCCAGGAATGCGGCCTCAGGCTACATAAGTATTCGAAACAGGCCGTGATTAGCAAAAAGGTTGCCTGTATTAGATGATGTTCTCTTTTTGACATGACGAAAAGTGTAGGGGGAGGCAGGGGGGCGCAATATTCTCGACCATCCCCAAGGGGGCGCATGTCCAAAAAGGTTGAGAACCGCGGCTCTAGGCTAAGAGACGATTTTCCAATCGCAAAATGGGCCACGGCCAATAAATGGTTGAGAACCCATGGTCTAGCTAGCAACTCCGGTTCTCACCAAAGCATTGTTGATATACAATGTTCTTTCCAATTCTCTACTAGTTGCTGACGATTACCCCTGACGAGTGTCAGCCGAAAATATTCGGGTTCATTTCAATATGAATANACTATTNAATTCCAAAGCATTTTCTGTAACACGGATTCTACCATTCGGGCGTCCTGTCCAACGCAATCTATCGCGAACCAGATAACTGCCATTTGTATTTTATTTTCATCTACAGTTGTTCATATCTAAAACAACAAGTGACGACAAAAGCAACATGTGACGGTAAAAGCACCATTTCAAAGCAAGGTTATAAAAAGGCCTTCACATTCGCTGCCGTGAATACCCTTTACCACAATTTAGTATCAGATCTACATATGTATATGAAATATGGTTGAAAATTTCAGGAACGACGCCCCCCGTATCTCTGGAAGAAGCCGATTCACAAAAGAATGAGAAACAAAAAAACGCGAGGCTGACGCACAACAATCGGCGGGTGCCAAGGGTGGTGCGTCATGACCGGGAAGAAGACTGTGAAGAATCAGAAAATTCGGTTGTTTAGTATAGAACGAATCTTNTATCCGATAGATCATATAAATGTCACATTTTTACGTCAATTGAATATCTTTTAGTGTNATCAATATATATATACATAAGATGTTACGTGATAACGTGCTCATNTNGACACACGCTAAACCGCTCGGGCATTGGTCAGGTTACATAAGTTGGATATTATTTTTGAATTGAGCGTAGCAATCTGTATCAATAGCGTAGCAATCTATATCGATAAAGGCGGAAATGGCATTGGAGTTTTACACAACAGATTGCTGAACTTCCAATAAACTTCTTTTATGTTCTTCTGCACAAAATTAGGCCGATTAATTTTTTTCTGAAGTCGTCTAGTCTAGTTCGAACTTTTTCGGCCGCAACCAAAATTGGAGTTTTCTTTCATCTCGCGACCCAAGCTTCCTACATTGACATGACCGCATTTTTAATGCCAGCAATCAGGTCCTAGTACCTAGGTCCTAGTGATAGGCCTCTATGAAATATAGAGAAGGCGTGCATTACCTAGTGATAGGTATGTCTGAAATAGTGAGAAAGCGTGTACTACCAGTTGCACGCAATCCAGTTCTCTGAAACATGTGTGACACGCGCGATTTCAAATCGGGCTGTAATATATTCCCATGCGGGTCGCATTTGTACTTGGGGCTAGGATTGCAAGGACGAGATTATTCAGTATCGCCGAATTTGAAGACCGGACATACCAATAACATTAGGTAACCATACGTCCTTTAGAAGGATTTTCTCTCCTTTTTCAAGAAATCGAAGATGTCCTCCGACGACACCCAAACGACGAAGCTGACGTCAGAGTGGGTTTACTAGNACTCAATTTTGAAAAAGTAGTTTTTTCAGTCAACCATACAACAGTATTTACAGTAAAAATATACAAATTACCCGTTCCATCATCCGATTCTATAAGTAGGGCTGCGCACAATGATTCGAATACTCGGATCTGAATCGAGTAATAATTTTGAGGATTCGAGTCGAGTAGTAAAATACGATTTTTTCGAGTACTGAAATGATACGCTCCTCGCAACTGAAAGTNAATTTACTGATGAGAATTATAGTTTTGATANTATTTTCCACNNAGGAAGGCTTGAAATCATGATTGGTCGTGTCGTAGCACACGAGACATAGTACAAAGCTACGAATGTTACTGGAAATAACACATTTCCCATGTCATGATCATCCATCCCACAACATTGGCAAGAAGTGCAATGANATACGTATGGTCGAAAAAATACCAGAGTATCCTTAATGTGACGGGTAGGGGTAATAGGCATTATAGGTTCTTTCTGGTAGCCGAAAAGGTACGCTATCAGCTTATTAATATTTTCATCATTTCAAATCACCACAAAACTGCGATACGATAAAATAATAGGCAGTACAAAGTACATTATTTTGTTACGTCAGAATGAGTGATAATAATCGAATACTCGAGTCGAAGCGTAATAGGCTACGTGATTCAGAATTGAATCACTCAGGTACTCGATTTTACCCAGCCCTATTTATAAGTTTGTGATTTGCCTATTTTCCGAATCTCAAAATATGGTAACCCTAATCAATATTGAAGGTTTTGGCAAACCAGTCAAGATTTAATCGCATCTATCCGATATGTTGGCCTTGTATTTTGGTCATCCGCATGTAGACCAAAACTTTATGTCTTCACGTGTCCCCGGCAGGGGCGAAAAGGGTGACCTCGAATTACCGTTGTACACCCCAGACTATAGCACCCTAGCCGTCTCTGACGTCGTTTTTAATAGAGATCGACCGACAATCGACACACTGACAAGGCCGATAACCGATATCATAGGCCGATATTATTGTGGAAGGAGCAGAAAACCATTTCGCCNAAAAATATTATATATTAGGCAANATGGCACTTGTTCNTGCCACAGAAAGCTGAACAACTAACGGGAAAACTGATATTATAAAGAATTATTGCTTAATTNTGCACAACATTGAAATTTGGGATACTNAAAAAGANAAANGTGATACAGAATTGCAGATCAGTCCAGTNGAGGTAGTTTGTAATGCAGGAAGCATGGTTGATCTGCATGCTCNGCTCACTAATAAAACTCTTCCTGCAAGNGNAAGTCAGTCACGTATCGCCCTTTGCGTCGTTGATTTCTTGTGATTGAAAACACGGNNCATTGAATTTCCAATATTTTTGAATTTTTTCANACATAAAATATCGGCNTTCATAGGCCGATATCCATAACCGAGAAAGCTCCAAATATCGGCCGCCCCGATAATCGGCTAGGTCGATAATTGGTCAACCTCCAATTTTTATGCGATATTACTATTGCAAATAAAGTAGATTAATCTCGGTAAATTGTGAAATAAAATAGATATCTTGTGCGGTAGTTCACGGCCACTATTCCTTTCGAACACAGTGATCTTGTGCACCACCTCTTCGGCCCAAGGGCCACATGAGTTTAAGAACCACCGCGTGGGCCACTTGAATGTTGACGGCCTTTTTTAGTCGTCCGATAGGAGCAAACCGCATTAGGTAAAATAGTAAAATAGTAAAATATAGGAATTTTATTACTATGCATCACCATCGATAATAAAAATTATGTCATGGACACTCTGTGTACAAGTCGTAGCCGCGCAATGCGCGAAACTTTTTCAAAGTTGATAAATGAATTCGGTGAATAAT
>ATSW01004558.1:0-12307 GCA_000444245.1 Botryllus schlosseri
GACTTGTACAATAGGTGTTAAAAACAAAACTTTTTTTTTCAAATTTTCATCGCCTAAATTGTCAAATCGTCAGGTTATCTTGAAAAAACGTTGCACACCAAATTTGACTCAATTCCAACTAGTAGATGTCGAGGTTAGTCAAATTGAAATTTTTGTTATTTTATAAATAGCAGTATTTACGGTGACCAATTTCGTCTCTCCGACATGACCAAAAATCGTGTTCCAGGTATGCCTGAAGAGGCAGGGATGTCTTTTCCACTTGTTTTGATCTTGACAAGGGCCTATGGTGGAGTTTGGTGAAGATATCGTCAGTGAGCGAAAAAAAAAGATATGACACGGATTAGCTGGAAATTAGTCCACTTCATTGAAATAGACACGTTTAATAGATGGTGAGATAATTATCAAATAGAGTAGGCCTACTTTATGCGCTGAAATGATCAAGTCGATGAAATTTGGAAAAGAAAGTTTTTTCTGAACTCCCCTATCTTGCAGCCATTGCTAGCTCAGAATCATGACTACTGACAGCCTGAGGATGGCTTTTGAGCGTCAGAACTCCTTCTATTTCAAGCTCGAAACTCCGTCCTTTTAAAGAGCCGATTCTATCTCTAATATTTCATAGTTCATTTGTATTTCAGTAGTTTGTATTATTATCAGTTATTAGTTCGTTGTGTTTCAGTTAGTACGGCATTGGATTTTCAAAGGTCGTTAGTTCTAGATCTGATTGAAGTAGCAAGTTTTGCAAAGTGAGTACGGATTTTGGAAATCCAGTAGCCTGTACAAATCTGGTTACGGCGCCGGAATAGTGGTTTAAAAGTAAGCATGGACGTATCTACCCACGTTCTCCATACAATTCAGCGAGTCGATACAATTTGTCACTTAGTCGGAAGTGAGGTCTTGAATTGGACGAGAGCAAATCCCTTGCACATGACAATGGCGGAATTGATGGAGATCTGAATAGAAGATGTCAAATTTACAGCCACATATTGAAATATACAAAAACATGCTGGAAAACAATGAACTGAACATGTATCTGATCACCATACGCAGAATGCATTTAATATCAAAAAGGAAGCATCAAGTTCCTCATTAAATTCGACTTTTTATATTTGCTTTCGACTTCCACTCACTTGCCGTGAATACACATTGGGTTCATTTTGATTTTTGGATGACGGATATTGATCAGTGATCGGCAAATTGTGGGTCGTGACCCAAGCGGGGTGACCAAAACTATTTGTGGGGTCGCAATGACTCAATGATGTTCAAGCCAGGTGGATTCGTGTCTTGAGCTATCCTAAAATTACCTTCACTTTATCATTTTCCTAAGTTGGTAGGACTGATACTGAGATACAAACGGTTGTATAATGAGGCATAGCTACCCATAGAGGCAATTTTAAAGCTGTGATCTGTCAGCGTGTTTGTGAAAGCACGGGCTGTTGTGATGGTTTTGCGCAGAAGAGAGAGAAATTGGATATTTTGCATCATTCACTCATGGCTCATGAACTAGAGTTGTTCAAAGCACAGATGAATAGCTTCGTGCAGCAAAGAGGCGACGGGAGTGGAACATGGTGTTATTGAAAAATCATTACGGTAGTTTTCTTTAAAAAAAAACAGCCACGGGGAAAAATAGCTACCGCAAAAAATAGTTAGAGGATAAGCTTGCTTGGCTTCTATGAGGGAAATTGGCATGACACCAAGAAAAACATCCCGCCATCACTGATACCAACTTTATTTTTGAAAATTGTAGATTCTGTCATTTCATTTCACGTTTCTTGCGGAGATGTATCTGTAATTGCGAAAATTACTTCTACTAATTATAAGTGACACCACTATTAAATCTACTTTTTTAAACTACTCAATCGAGTAATTTTAAGACGTTACCATTTCTACTTCCATTCTACTTTACGATGTAAGTAAGGCGACAGCGGCTTTGCACTGGATTTCTCTGCGCGCGAGGGATATTCTTGTTAACTCGTTGCAAAATGCTTCGGACAAAGCGACATTTTCAGGAGAACAATAAATTAGATTAGAATTAAAATCAGAGCATATGAACATTCCACAAATTGGATTCTATTTAGAACTTGAGATCATTTCACAAATTAGATCAGAATGAGATTACTGGCATTTCACTCTAATTTAGTCCAAGTCTGATTACAGGCACTGTATATCATAGTGACTTGTGCTGTATGTGTCGGGTGTGTTTTGACTGACCGTGTACCCTGATCTCGATCAGCATGACTTGGACAACTAGATAATTTTTGTTGTCTAATTACACTAATTAGAGCAAAATGTCGGTGATTTAATCTTAATATAGTTTGTTAAATTTTTCGTTGCTCTAATTATAATTCTGATCTAATTCCTGGTTTTCCGTGAAATGCTACAAGAGAACTGTATCATTCGAAATGAATCAACTTGGTGTGCAGACATTTGTCATGTCATGCTGATTTGATATGAATTGAACTTGATTACATGCTCAAGTTTTTGCGAATTCAGTAATTTTGATTCCAATCTAATTTGTTAAAAACTGTGTAGCTATTACTTTAATTCTGATCTAATTAAAAAAAATTGTACAGTTACAATTCTAATTCTAGCATGATTTGTGAAAAACTGTTCAGCTAGCATTATAATTCCAATCTGATTTGAAAAGGCAGCAAGTGATCTAGTTGTCCAAGTCTGGCTCATAGCAACCCGTGGGGTTGTCGTGTGAAGACCGGTTAGGAACAACTGCTCCAAGGTAATTACAAAAAATGCTAACAGTTGTGATCTTAACATACCTTCAACTTTTATCGATGACACTTCTAGAAAGTTTCGAACACATAGTCAAGTTGTAGAGAAAGAGACGTTTGGATTATTCAGTTTGGCCCGTTTTGCCTTTTCAATCGATCCACGTTTCTTCCATTCTATTGTGATGAGACCTTCAGCGGCTTGCGTTCCTACACATAAAGACACAATTGGTCAATGTAGTGAGCATTGCAATTTTCTACAAGTGTTAATTGGTTAATCGAAGGTAGCTACTTTCGACGTAGCGTCACGACTACGGCAAAATGATTCATGACACTAACACACAATACACAGGTAGCATCTTCAAAACTATTTTCAAATACTGTGACACAGGTGGCAGTCATTCACTAAAATAAGCGATGCAACTTATCCTAAAACCAATTAAAACTTTTCAAAATTCAAATTGTGAGAAAAGTAGTTTGATCTCAATTTGGCTTGCGTGTTGTCTAAAAACACAACAAGAAGTTCATCATGCAGTTCAAGTATGGTACCGTACTGAATATTTTCAGGAATTAAAATGTAGTCAGATGCTACTGAAGTAATAATTTTACAGTAAACTTCAAGTCGTAACATTGAATGCAAACTTTACAAGTTGATGGATGATAGCCAATAAAATAGCTAAAAAGGTTGAGAACCACTGGGCAATTAGGAGATTACGAGATTACGGGAACAATATCGGTTAGAAATTATGATGATTCAACAAGATACAAATTTATCAGAAGATGAACGTTACTTTTACAAAATGTGTTATCCGGAAGTTTATGATATCGTGCTACGCCATAGACTGCAGGTCTGCCCAATATATTACAATTTCACATCTCAATCTGAAAATGCAACAAGTTATAGGCTAGTCCTCTTGTGAGAAAATACACATCAAATTTTGAGGTGATTTAGAAATTCGTTACGTATCTTTCTGCATCGTGTCTAGCGCTGAGAAAAATCGAGTACCTGAGTCGAGTGAATCAATTCTGAATCACGAAATATGCTTCGAGCCATATCAAGTAATCTAGTATCACTCGTTACGATGTCCTACCGTTTTTGCCACCACAAAGATTAGAATATATTNCCTGTTAGCCATCTTATAAAATATGCTTTAGTATACTTTTCGACCATACCGATTTCATTCCACTTGGTGACAATGTTGTGTGATAATCATTACTTCGGGAATGTGCTTCGTCCAGTAACCTTCGTAGCTTTGTACTAAATGTTCCGTATGCTACAATACCGCAAATAAGGTTTCGAGGCTTTGAAAGTGAAAATAAGTACCACAGCTATAATTGTTGTTGATAAATTAACTTTCAGAGGTGAGAAGCGTATAATTTCAATACTTGAAAAAATCGTTTTTTACTACTCGACTCGAATCATTGAAATTAATGCTCCATTCAGACTCGAGTTCGCAAATCATCGTGCCCAGCCCTAATCGTGTCATGATAGAGGTGATGACCTACTTTTGACTTACCATGACAACACAATTTACATACTGTAATTTTTATATCAAACTGTTTAAAGCAGCCTATACCCTACAATTCGTTTCAGAAGATTTTTATTAGTGATGTCGAAGAAGACTTGCCAGAAAAAAATTCGTAAAATTTCAACCGTACATTCTATGTACATCTGAACGTAAAATAGAGTTTAACCCACACCAAAGTTGCAGCCCTTTGAAAATAAACCCAAGAATCAAAATCAAGATGGTGGTTCTTAACAGGACTGCGCCTGACGGAAACTTCAACCAGTTGGATTTGTGTCAGAAGCATGTTGGATTATATCATATTTGGCAGGGTGTCGGACTATACCGAGATGCCAATGATTGTATATTGAGGTATATTGAGGTATTAATACAGAGGTGATTTTCAAGCTGTGATATGTTACCGTATTTATGAGCTCACAACCTGTCGTAGTGGTCTGGAAGAGAGGCACATTTGGCATTGGCATCATTTACCCATGGCTCAGCAGCAAGGAGACAGTACCTTAGAGTTGTTCAACACACAGATGAATAGATTTGCGCAGCCGTGGAAGCATGGATAAAACTGGAGTGGAACACGGTGTTATGGAAAAAAATGATTTGCAGTACGGTGGCTCTTTGAAGAAAATATCAGCGATCGAAATTTTTTTTCTAATTTTATTTTCAATTGAAGGCCATTTCATATTTAGAGCGCAATACCACTGAAAACAATCATTTTAGAATACTTTTGTATATCCACATTTCCTTGTAATTGCAGCTGCAACATTACTCGAAACAGAAAACATTACAGAAAACAATATGTGGTTGAATGTAAATGCTGGTTTTATTTCCATTTATTTCCACTTGAAAAAATTGCCAACCACTCGCCAAGAGTACGTCACCACCTCTATGGTGAAAATTTTGTTCTGTATATCGACCCCCACACGTACCTGGTCGTACGAGCCTTGATCTGCCGCGATGAAAATTCATCTTGTCCCTTTCCTAATTATTATTTTTCTTCTTCTGTTGGATGAGCAACCTTTACACTTCGGTTCTGCTCACAGCTTGATATGCTCAAAGCTCATTCCCATCCGGGGTCTCGCTCTAAAATGGCGGTCACCCATAAGTTTACAGTCACACTTGTAAAAACAAATAATCAAGTTAGTTTACACGCAACTAACTTGTGGTTATTCAGTAGTTCCAGTTCTATTTGTTTTTTTGGCAAAAGTAATTCGAATTCTAGTTGCGTAAGTGAGTAATTGTAGTGGCACATTTCAGAATAATTTTTTGTGAACCAGAAAACATGTGTCGTCATTTGGTGTATATCAAGCGTGTCAAATATACGGCCCGTCACACGATTTCATCCGGCCAACGAAGCCATTATAAGTAGATTGAAAAATGCAAATAAAGTGTCCATCACATTTTAAGCAAACGTCGAGCGAAACATTTCCATTCAATAATCCTTCAAGGCAGTAAATGTTCACAGGCCACACTATAGTCCTTTGACTGCACTGTTGGAGTTTCCTTTTAGTGACCATTAGGAGCAAGTCCGTGACATTGAAACCCAATTCGGAGAAGGCAAAACAGTGCGCACCGAGTTTTATGAAAAATGGACTTGAAGGTGGTTTTTCACACCCGTACTGGTATCGTTATTCATATACGTGGTCACACTGCTGTGCCACCTTCAGATTCAAAAGTTCCCCCGTACATGCTGATGGCGGAATGATTGATGGTGATCTGAATAGAAGATGTCGAAAACGTTACAAGAATGTATTCAAATACATGAATACAAGCCTGAAAGCAAAGTCGTAATGCAGATACNGGCTATACAGATAGTGTGGGCNATAAAGAAATGGATTTGGTTACAGTACCGAATTTCTACAAATCTTCAGTTCCTAGAATCCTTGAATCTCAAGCCTAAATCAAGAATAATATTAGAGTTTAAAATTATGTTTGATATGGTAGATACCNACCATCTTTATATCGGTATATCTATTACCGTAATTTTCCAAGTATTGTACGCCCCCATTTATAATACGCACCNNTTAAAATAGCATGCAAATTCTGGGAAAAAACCTGTACCAATGTATAGTACGCACCCTGCATTCNCAGTACATCAAAAGCTGTGNTTTAGTTGACCATGTCATTATCTTTTGGGATGACACTGTTGAACAATCATGACATAACGATCGCTAATAAATATAAAATCAACGGCATTGTCTCTAAACAATAGTAGATTGAAGCCAAAGCCTGCGAGGCCTGCGGCGTGATAGTTCAGGCCAGCGACATGACATCTTGCGCACGAGGCCTATTACACATGCGATTGCTCAGGTTAACAATCATGTCTTGCGCACCAAGTCTGTTGAAGATGCGACTGATTACGCAAGTGATTATATCTTGCGCACATGGTCAATTGAATATGCNATTGTTAAGGCCTGTCATCGACGCGATGAATTAGCGAGGATTGCTGCGCTTGCAGCAATCAATGACCTAATTTTGATCACGTACAAATGGCAAACTAACTCAACATTAGGTCACGTGCTGTGCAAGGCTGTGCTGTGCAGTTATAGTTTTGAGTTTTGGATGAGGAGTAGGCTACAGATTTTTTAAGCCGAGTAGTTTGTAGGCCTACATGTCCAGTTGAAGAGCAGCAATCCTGGATTGAAAGTAAGCATAGATGCAGCAACATACGATTTGCTTGCTGTTCAGCGCTTCAACACAATTTGTCGATTCTTCTGGGTCTTGAATTGGACGAAAGTACATCACTTCCACATGCCGGTGCAACGAATTGGTGGCGCTCTGAATAGAAGATGGNAAATCGTGACATCAATGTATTGAAATACCTGAATGCCGTACATACAGGAGACCGAGGAGAGTACGAAATATACGATGGATATGGATCTGATGACTATATACATTGTGAGGGCAATATAGAGACACTAGACCAGTAAAGCGTTTTTTTTTCACATGTCAAATTTTTTTAAAATTGTAGCGTTGGATCAAAAATAGTCAAAATTGTTCATGAAGCCAAAATTTTTCTGACGTCTGCATTTCGTTTGTATCGTAGATTTTGCACTGTCGCTGAGCTTATCATTTGATATTTTACAGCTTGTGGCCTACTTTATAGGCCTACCATTGTAAACTGCTAATTGTCTGCTCATTGTGAATCATAANCGGTCAAATAAAACAAATAGGTAGACATAATGTTATGATCAACGTACCGAAATATTCTAACTGAAGAAAGACCTCTTGGGCATTGCATCATTTTTGTATTAGGAAGCACATGATGAAAAATTGTGACCTTGAAAATAAGATATATATTAACCCCTAAAAAATATCCCTTAAATATTTCACTTTTTGTTTTGGTCTTCAAATAATGTTGAATTGCATAAAATCTCGGGGCAGTTCCATGTCATCTGTAAGAAAAGGTATAATAATTATAAGGGATGTATACAGTAGACACCCAGATTGAGATAGATGGCGACATGAATGCCACTCAAGTAGAATAATGAAATATTTTCAAGCAGAGTCAAGGTGGTAGCAAACATTGTTGCTACTCAAGAACANTACNGTAATNAANTATTAGCTGGGAGAGTCNAGAGATAGTTCATAACATNGATGCTAATCANTATAGTTGGNGAATNTTTCAATTNNTGGCAAAAATTTCNAAGNAGACAGAAATGAGANGGAGAATCCTANAATATTGTCACACTTGACTGATTTCTATACACAATGACCCCCAACCCGAGCTACATTTAGGGATAAACATCAAAAATTATTAGGCCTAATCTCTTATATGACAGAATAGACCAATCTTTATACCATAGCAAAGTGAACAGGATTTTTCTACAGGGTTGGTGCGNTGACATGCAAAATAAGGTCAAATACATGCAAAATAAGGTCAGTCGCGACATGCAAAATAAGGTCAGTCACATGCAAAATAAGGTCAGTCGCGACATGCAAAATAAGGTCAGTCCGCGCATTAATCCAAATCTATACTTCAACTCCAAATCCAACTCTTTTTCTTATGAAAACGAAATTCAAAATATCTTTCCTGTATAGTAGCCTACTTTCAACAGTGAAATTCCTTATCTATATCCTAAGTCTTAAGATGTTTCAATCAAAAGATAATCATGATTATCTTGATTACGAAGTCAGTCGCATGTAGAATATTATTATCAGTCGGCGCGTAAATCCAAATCCATATTTTAATTAGAAATCCAAGTCTTTCTCTTATGAAAAATAAATTTAAAATATCTTTCCTATATAGTAATTTCATGATTGAGATTCCTCATCTATATCCTAAAGGTGAAGATGTTTAAAACAAAACATAATCAGACGATTATTTCGATTACGGGGTGATTAGTCGCATCTAGAATATTAACAGTCCGTGTATAAATCCAAATATTTACTTCAAATCCGACTTTTTTCTTGTGCCACTGACCTTATAGTCCGCAATCTGCATGTGGCGACTGACCGTATTTCGCATGCATCTGACCTTATTTTGCATGTGACTGACCTTATTTTGCATGTCGCGACTGACCTTATTTTGCATGTTTTTGACCTTATTTTGCATGTCATCGCACCAACCCTCCTCGGATTTTTAGGTCCAAGTAGCTCAATTACAGACGCGATTTCAAATCTGCCTTGGAAAAGCCTTTCAATTTCACAAGTGTATGATCATTAAAAGCTTGTGTTTCATCATGCTATAACTTGGACACTATACTTATGGTATGTAATTCATGCAAATAAATTGAAGTTACCAAGATATATTTCATAAGTTTATGAACGAAAGTTCTGCAAAATCTGAAACTTGATGGAGTCCAAATCTATTTTCATGGCACAAACAATCCCTTACGCTGGATTGATCAGGGCTCAAGGTTAAACATGATCAGACTTCGCTGCATCGTTTTACATTGAGACAGATATTATTTATAGGACCAAGACACAGTGATTTGCGTACTGTTACTCGAGTCTCGAGCCTACCGTAACTGTAATTATTCGAGTCGGTTTTTTGGACTAATGACACTTTACGCCCAGTTCAATCAAAAAGCTATATAATTGCATCAATTTTCTGAAACCTCGATTGGTCGTATCGCAACATACCAAACATGTTGTACAAAGTTTGCACATTACCGTAAATGATATTTCTGTGTAGCTGGATCGACTTGCAACATTGTCACAAAGTCAAATAAAGTATTTTCGAAAAATACCTTGTCATCATCATGTGGTGAAGAGCCGGCCTTATATTTCATAGTTGCATGAAAAGTAGGCTACATACTCAAACGTTTAGGTCTCCCAGACTCCATATACTTGTATCGTCATCATGAGTGATTATCAAATACTTGATGTGAAGCCAGACTAGAATCACTCATGTATGCCTACCGGTATTCGATTTTGCCCAGATGCAAGCCTGGTAATTACGAGCATACCTTTTTCCTGCATGATTTCGTCTCCAGCATCATCGTGCATCGGTAATTCCATTTCAAGTCAACAACACAGTGACCCANTAGGTCTCCGATTTTCATGTCATTTTAGGAGTGAATCTAGTACGGTATCTAGCACTGAGTGNAGAAAACATGATTTTTCGCAATATTAATACAATGAAACCATTTTGTGCTNANTNAACGATGAANTTNAATTAGTTTCACATTCCCTGTTACAGTACAATCACAATACNGCGTATTGAAGTAGTTAAGAGCGAATGATGGTGTCTANTAACAGAATACAAGAAACTCTTGATACTGAAGGGAAAATTTTGGCACTTCTTCGATAGTAGGTAGACATCGAACAGTGTTCACCATGATCGCCAATGAATGTTTCCCATGAAACACNAATAAAAATTTATAAACGTCAAAATGAATTGTTGTTTTCTTCTGTCTTTGTAGAGACGGATATTAGGGTTGGGTTGGGGGTATTAGGATTGNGGAAAGATGGATATTTGGGCTNGGGAGGGGATGGTAGGCTTNTGGGAANTTAGGGTTATGGGAGGGGGATANNAGGGTTNGGGATTGGAAGTGCGGTTTATTGAGGTTTCGATATTAAGGTTTGAGGAAAGCGGGATTGGAGGTGGGTTAGAGTCATAGTAGGGGTTGGGTTATCCAAGATTAGGGTTGGTGGATATTAGGGTTAGGGAAGGGGGGCACTAAGAAGGGCGGCAGGGCACTGAAGATAAATATTTTCTCACTGGCTTGCTGAATGTCGGACGATCGATACTCCATGGAAAATCGAAAATCATGTGTGAAAGAAGCTGTAATATGGAATCGGTGTCACGTGCAGACTAAAGACTCTATACTTACTACACACAGGTGTGAAGCAAGACGCTGAGAACCGTCTTGGCACACCAAACATATCACGCTAAACGTACCAGGATTACATTTTCGAGCATATTGATTGAACTTATTTGAACACATAAACACNTCTTTCTTGTCGATGGCGATTTCCGNAGTCCGGGGTTACCGGTATCGACTATCAATAAGTCATGTTACTATTTCAAAAGATTTCACATCAGACCAAACCTTTCATAACACACTCATCCAGCAAGAGGCCATCACAATTTTGAGTTGGTAACCTCAATTCCTATCGATATACCAAGACTGTAGTATTGTATGTGTGGACGGTAGAAGCGTGAAACGGTATGCCTATGCAGCACATGGTCTACAATCAACATCAAGCTAGGTTAGGTTTGCGTATTCGCCCATTCGGCAACATGGAGTGGAGATCCATCTATTCTTCCTAANTTCAGGTGTAAAACTTTACCATGTCGTTCTTTTTCGCTTTATCCAGTAATATAAGTGAGTTAGTCTGTACTCTGAAACATATTAGCTATATCTCCAACGTCCAATCGAATTAAAACTGGTATTAGAACACTCGATCAGCTGATTTCATTCCATGTTTTGAATCAGAGCCATTGATGCACGTGATACATTAGCTCCACCACGCGGAATAACGAAAGGCGTCAAATATAAAACATCATGCAGTTCGATATTACATTTCCTTCATAATCTATTTGGTTTTGTCATCTCTCCGAATGCTATTCTCCTGTACCTATCGATATTGTCGGATCAGTCGATAAAGCCCACATTCAAATAGGGTACGTATTATAAACATTTGAAAGAACTGGGGAAATGCATGCACAACATTTTTGTGCAGAATTTGAACCCTTAAATAGTATATTCATATTGAAATGAACCCGAATATTTTCGGCTGACACTCGTCAGGGGTAATCGTCAGCAACTAGTAGAGAATTGGAAAGAACATTGTATATCAACAGTCGTATCACAAAATATGACGTCACCAGCATGAAATTTCGAATGAGAGAGCGTTCAATGTACTATTTTTAGGTGGTACACGAACTCCTTTTGTTGACAGAGTTTTGGTTGGTGTATTTTGATAAAAGTTGATTCCAAGGCACACAAATGGAATTGTGGAATTTGAACCCTGCAAAACCGTGCGATACGGCTGATCTCATCTGTACCTTTACGTACCAATTTATCGCCTACTACCGTAAGCATCGAATTTTGCGAGTTGATGAACTATATCGCTTCGAAGTATCAAAAGTTGTTCACAAATATTTTTCCAATAGTCTGCCTACTGGGTTTGATGACTTTTTCGTACCTGCTAAACATGTCCATTCCCATTACACGAGATCCTCGTCTAAAGGAAACATCTACTTACCCCCACCCAATAGCAACCTAACTAAGAGATCTATCGACTACTCGGGACCTATCATCTGGAATGCATTACCACCACATATCCGTGAATTGCCTTATAACAGATTCAAAAAAGCCCTACTTGATCACCTCTTGTCGTTACACTAACACTGTTGCCCTTCCTCGCCCAGACATTGCTTCATTGATCATTTGCCACCATTGTTTTATTTTTTTTCTACTTTCCTTTAGCTAAACATTTCTTTACAGCCAGACTGTTCAGAGTCAAGTGTACCTGTTTGATGCTGGTGTGATCAGACTAGATGACCTTCAAGGTCTTATCGATCATTCCTATCTAATACCGAATACTGTGCACGCATATTTTCTGTACCACCATCACTGCCGTTTGTTATGTATTTTGGTTCGATGAAAATAAAGA
>ATSW01004561.1:0-14769 GCA_000444245.1 Botryllus schlosseri
GATTCGCAATCCGAATCATAGTAATTCAAAGTTCGATCTGTTGGTCCAATTTCGTTTGGTACCAAGAAACAATCATTTTGACGCACGCGATAAGTCCCATACGAAAGTCGTTTGCCTCCAAATCGAGATATGTTGCACCACTCGCCTTCGGTTGACACCACCAAATATCGGTCCCTGCTTCGGTGCTTTTTCTTATCGTTGTATAGGTAAACGATATCTCCAACGCCGACAGGAACCGATTTCCTCGTTTCTCGTTTAGGTGCCTTTGCAACTTCACTTGCCGGATGATTAGCGGTCCTACGTTCCTGTTGTTCCTTTATCAGCTCTTCATCATCGATGGGGAGAGAGGAGTTGGTGAACTGATCTCTCTGAAGCAGGATCTCCCTTGCCGAGACGCCATTTCCGCGGATACGGTTGTTGAGGTTACAAGTGGCGATTTGAAGTTGTAGAGGAGTCACTTGACCTCCATGATAGCCGGATCCCTGAAGCTTCAGTATCTCGCTGGAGAGTTCTTGGACTGCTCTTTCGGCGACGGGATTTTTATTAACGTTCATGACCCTTCCCGTTTCCACAGCCATGCCGTAGGTAGAGAGGAGCGAGTCGTTCTTCAGTGCTGAAAACGATGTAGCCCCATCCGTTCTGATGACCGAGTTCGGGCTGTTCAGTGGGCGCAGGTCTAGACACAAGATTACGAGTGCGCTACGTAGAGTCTCCGCTCTTTCGTCTGTAAGGATAATAGATTTCGTAAATGAAGACACTGTTTCACGCACCACGAGAATGCATTGTTTTTCACGCTTCAGGACATCGGCAGCAAACCTTTCTCCAATGGCACATGGTGGAGGACACGTTGACTGAGGGGTCAAAGCGGGAGTAATGTTTCTCAGGGACAAACATGTGTGACAACGTTCGTTCACTTCCGTCACGGCGCGATGAAGATCCAGTGCGAAAAAATATCTGGAGACCACTTGCTTCAACTGGTTGATCGAAGGATGATCGAGTTTTAGGTGAAGCGCCATCAGAACTCCCGCAAGTACCTTTCTCGGGATGACGATCCTTTCTTTGACTGGAGAAAGCGGTGTACGAACCTGTACGACCAATAAACCGTCATTGGAAATGGTTACTTCCCTGAGATACCTTTTCACATCTTTTGCATTCGCATCCTTTTTCGAGGGCCGAGTGCCTTGTTTCAGGTGCGCATGTGTTCGTCTCAAATTGTTGCACTCCGACTGTATATTGTGCCACGGATGTCTGTTGGTGTACGGCAGTTTCACCTTGTTACGAGCGATATCGCCAACGTCGATATGATTGACGACGGGTTCTAACTTGGTTTCTTCCACATATCTGCAGATTTGGCAGGACTTTTCCCTGCATTCGTAAGCGTTCCTGCTTGAAAAATCAGATAGTTGGTTAAGCGAGCCAGGTAAATGTTTCACGAAACATCGATACTGGCATGCTGTCGCTAGAAAAGAGTATACCCTGGCTGAAGTGGAGAACTCACCGCGTCGTAGCTTCTCGACTGCTTGCACACATGGCTTGCTGTCAGTTAGTATACCTACGGCGTGTTTGGATTGTAGCACGTATGGCCCAAAGTGCTTCAGTGCCGCAGCTATCCCCAGGGCCTCGAGTTCGCAAGGTATCCACGAATGTTGATGCCCTTTAAGCCTAGCGCTAAAGAAACCGGATAAATACTTTTTCCCGTTCCTGACCGAATACAACGTCGCGCCCAAGCCCTTCTCCTTTGGTGAAGCATCCGTAACTATCCATAGCTCATCACTGGGTGCCGGTAGCGAGATCGTTTCGTTTGTATTGAGGTGACGTTGAGCGGATTTGAATTGGCCCAGTAATGTCTCCGACCACTCCAGGATGTTCGACGAGTCTCTGCCGGCAACGGCATGATCCAACGGTGCTAAGAAATAAGAACACTGCGGTATTACCTTGGACAGTACCTTATACGCGCCTATGAACGAGCGTAGTCCCTTCACAGTCTTTGGTGGTTCGCAACTGCTGAGCGAGGAAATTCGATGCGAGCTTGCTCGAAGGTTTCCATTTTGCCACACCCATCCTAACAGCATCGTCTCTTTCGGGCAAATCACGGTTTTGTCGGGAGATAAATGCAAACCGGAAGGTGCCAAGGCTTTCAAGAAGGATAACCAGTTATCCAGTGCTTCAACTGGGTTGGTTCCGCCGCAGTACAAATCATCGGCGATTTTCACGATCTTTCCTTTCTGTAATAAATCTCCAACGATACGACACATTAGTTCCTCTAAAGCCGTTTCGGACCCTGGCATGCCCATAGCGCAACGAGTGTATACGCGGGTTCCCTTGTATGGGGTAACGATGCCACAATATTTCATTGAGTGTCGGGTAGAGTGTCCGGGGGAAGGGTTTCCGGGGCCTCGGGGGCGTCCCCCAAAGGTACTATTCTCGACACGTGACCATGTTTGGAGACATTAATGGGAAGGTCGGTGTCGTTTACAAGGCATAGTTTACCATCTTTAACGTCCGCAACGTGGGTGATCGGCCACCTGTACTCTTGGGAGGTGATCCTGTGCGATGAAACCGGCTCTACAATAATCGACGAATTTGTATTAACCTGTAGTTCGAGGTTGTCGCCGGGCCATATAGTCTTAGTGCACTTCGTTCGCAGAACTTGGGTCTTACTGAATGTTGGTAGTGATTCGATATCCAGACACTTCACCCTCTCGTCGCCCAAAGTAACCTCGTTTCGGCTTGGCCGTATGCCAACGTCATTTTGAACGAAAAATGGCATCCCAGCCAGGGCGTCAGAACCTAGCTTTGGCACAACCAGGGCGGGGAACGCAAGTTTATGTTTTCCTAACCTGAATGTCGTCGAGATCTCTCCAACAACTGGTAAACGAGTTTCTCCGTCTGCTTGCAAGGCCTGGTGAGATGTTTTGACAATCGGAATCTTCAAACGATTAGCTGTCGACTCTCGAATAAGATTTGCAGTAGCTCCGGAATCCAAAGTCAAGTTGATGCATAGCGAGTTGCGGTACACCTGTAGGAATGGAGAACATTTTATGGATACACGGCTGACAGGGTGACTACAGTCTACTGTGTCAATATGGTCGGTATTTTTGATCGGCTCTTCTCCGTCGTTAACAACGAGCGAGTGCGAGTTGATGAATCGCCTATCGTCGTTCGGTAAGAATGGGCACTGGCTGAGATAGTGATCTGTAACCCGACGCTTCGCGGCTTTGCACAACGGGCACACCTTGTTGCGTTGTCGTCTGTCCTGACCCGCAGTTTTTGGTGGAGCTTGGTAAGAACGCATAACGCGTGTTTCGTTTGCAGCATTCACTTCGTCCATCAGGGAACTTAGCGCCTGGGATATTTCAGGTTTAATTGAGGCAAGAGTGCGGCTTCGTAGTTCTGTGCCGTAACGCTGCTTCACGTGTCTCGGTAAATCTCTATGAAGGGTCTGTAGCCACATAACGACGATAAGATTTTCGACGGTGGCAGAGGTTTCCTCGTCTTCTGTCACGTCGGTCCCATGATGGCTGATATTGTCGCCAGCTTTCAACAGGTTGTCGTCTATGAATGATGTTATACGTTGGAACAAATCCTCAGGTTTCTCATCTGGCTCGAGTTGAATTTCTGCGAAATCCAAGAAATGGGCTCCTGTTCGCTGGAACCCGTAGTGAGACCTGATAGTTTGCCAAATCGACTCCATAGAAGTGCTCTTTTGGATAAACATGTTTCTGGAGATGATCGGGCAGTAATTTGCTACTTGACCAAGCATGAGTTCTAACAATTGCACTTTTTGATGGGCCGTTTTTCTTCGGTCCTCCGGAACATTTCCGTCGTCGTCGGTGTAGCCACGTGTAGCATCGGCTTTCGTGTAGCGTTGCCACGTTGCATTATCGGCGAGGAATGGTGCAAAGTTAGCGTCCATGCTCAAGCAGTATTTGAGATTGCTCTTCCAGCTTTCAAAAGATGTGATCGTCTCCGATTTTGTTAGACACCACTGCTTCGGTGCACGCGCCGAGGCTGACATTTCCGTTTTCTTGGTGAGAGTTTCGATTCCTTGACCGCTGCCACCACGCCAGTATAGAGCCTGTATTCCCTATAGGCACCAAGAACGATGTCGGCTTACGACAGAAGTTTATTGCAGTAAAAGAGAACCCAACACCGCGACCAACCGTTATATAAAGTAATTATGTGATGACACCAATCAATCGCAATCAGCGGACAATCAATTAACAGGAGCCAACATTCGGCTCCGTTTCAACACAACACAAAACAATATTGGCGCTGCATATTTCTTACATCTCAGGCCGCATCTTTTTGTTTTGCCATCAGTCTTTTTGTCTTCTTTGGTTTCAATTTATTGTTCTATCAATTTAATTATTCTAAACTTTTCCTGTCTGTTGCAATCTTCCGTCCTCGTATTTTATTTCCAAAGTATACTATCGAATTCTGTACAGTCTGTAAAAATGCCATACCGGTAATCATAGCATAAGGTACTATCGGCTGTGGTAGGCCCACGCCCATAATATGCGCCAACAGTTGTAGTAGTGTCTGAGTACAATGTTTTCAGCTAATACCGCAACTGCACGTCAGAGCATCCAGTTAACACCATCTCAATACCAAATACTAGTGTACCTGTAGCCAGCCCAGACCGCAGTCTACGCGAAGCACACAGCCGATTAACTTTCTAGACACCTCGCTCGGCGGATAACATTTGGCCGATTAAAATTCACTGATTAGTGGCAGATCGGCATCTGTGCCACGGAAGCCAGCCGATTACTGACGTTTAATCGGCGATTAGGCATTAATCGACATCTGTGCAATCCACCCACGATGTTCTTTTGAATTCTCTACTAGTTGCCGACGATTACCCCTGACGACGTGACGAGTGTCAGCCGAAAATATTCGGGCTCATGTAAATATGATGATGCTATTCATTTACATTACATTCGATTAGGTGTTGCCAAATATCTTGATTATTGGATACCCTTCCCCCAGAAAAAATACGCATAATTTATAGAAATGGGCACTTCGGCATCAGCCGTCACCGCGCCACTGATGAACCAAGACATATAAAGTAATAGGCCAAATCCAGATCATTTTGACCGATTCAATCATGAATCATAGAAATTTTTCGCACTTCTCATGTTTAGCCCAAATAAGCTGACCCACTACACAGTACAACGAATATGGCAGAAAGAGTATAACCTGAGGGGGTCTGGGGTTCGGTTGATCACCCTACGGTAGCTCCTTATCATCGATTTGGGGGGCTGACGAAGTGCTGTTTTGGTCATGGGTGGAATGATACCGAAACGACCAGTTACGGTCTCCAAATCTGGTATCCACCTCAGCCTAGTGCCCGATGTCACAAAATTTTTCGGTGTTAATCTTTCTTCATCGCTATTTCTTGCTCATTTCTATCTTTCTTCATCTTTTTCGTCGCTGTTAAGAACTGCAACTCGGTGGACAAGAAGCCCAGAATAGCAGCCTACGGCAGGACTTGAATCCGGGCCGCTTGCACGGACACTGGACAGCATCGACGCTTGCCACTACTCTTGTCAAAATCCAAGTCTTTGACTCCTATTTATCACTCGAAAACATNGCTCGGATGTACTCAGATGCAGCTGTCAGTGCAAACTTACGCAACTTGATTTCACCTTAGTCCGCCATGATTGCGATATCACAAAACTGCTCTTCGTCTTCGGATGCGTTCATGGAATCGTGCACGCAAGGAACATTCCTTCGGGGCCGCTCTCAGATNAAATACCAGTTTCACAAAATTTGTTATGTTGCATACCCTGATAAATTGTGATGAAACAAATTCCAGTATCATTTTACATAATCTAGCAACACATAGAATATATCAATACTATTTTAAACAATAAACAGCAAGAACTTTAGACCATATGCNGTCACTGGTAAAAAATGAAACTGGTGTTGTAAAAATAACTTCAAAGCGATTTACCAAGTAGTGAAGGAATGGGTTGATTTTGAGAAGCAGATTGGAAAGAGTTGTCGGGGTCTTTTACGTATCAGTAAAAATTTTAATTTGTCAACAAATACACAATGACTATTCCTGTAACAAACCTATGGCAATATGAAACTAAATTAAAATACTATGATATAGTGGCCACAACGCCTATAGACGTTACAAGATATGGTTAGTACCAAAGAGCTTCTATACATTTTCAGACTACTCAGNTAGGATTCGTCCGCCTGCACANTGTACTCATAATGGTTGCCAGGGCCACAAGTAGNATGAAATTTATATTTTCGCAATCAGTACCGCGGTAGCTTTTGATTGATACCCGATTAAGAAATTTCGNGGTCGGCAAGCTGGTCACTACAGGACACTATGATTGCGCCGTGTGTTAATTGATCAGAGAGAAGCAGACATGACAATGCTGTTCTCAAATCTACATTGTCTTCGTCATTATCGGCAAGAAATGCCTTTGAACTGACATTGCTCACTGCTGTCGTTAAAACACACTCAAGAAATACGATTTATTTCGTATAAATGGCCTAGATAATGTATGGCCTAATAATGTATCGATTCAGCAATCCGGCCCGCCAAGCACTTAATTTTCCTATATCCGGCCCGCCGACTGGGGAAGNTGCCCGCCCCTGCTATACACATTCCACCAGGGTTGTAATGACTCGAGTCACGATTTTCTGATGACCCAACTTGGGAATTGGTCTATTAGTACTGGTACTTGAAACTGCTAAAAGTGAGGAAAATTAGTATATTATAAATGCGAATCATTCGATATCGCCCCAAACAGTTATAAAAAGTGGGTTTAACAAGACTGGAAACTGAACAGTCAGCACAATGACTTGAACTCGGACTTGAGTCATAATACCATGACCTGAACTAACCCATTGCTCGCTGACTCGAACTCGGACTTGACTCGGTGGTGAATTGAAAGTGACTCGACTCGAGTTAAAACTATAAAAGTCAGATTGACTTGTGACTTGGTTACTAACCTGCATTCCACCTACACNTCCAATTCTTGTCGANTAATATAAATGTATCAACTATATAAGTCAGATTTAAATCATATAAGAGGTTCTTCAAGGCGAGCACTGAGCAGTTTATAGAATAGAAGTACACTGCTATAGATAGATTACTACTAGTTTACGACAACGTATAAGCTCTAATCACTTTGTTTCGGTCAATTTATTTGCGACATATTGACGGCGCCACTGCAAAACCAGGCGGCAGAATCATTGAATGATTGGTTGATCACACAGGTCATATCAGGGTGTCGAGAACATGTATGAACAATATGAACAATTGAACATGTATTTGTATAGCGACTCAATCGACANCGATTACTTGAAATTNACTCAAATAATTGGCTTTGAGTCACAAGTCACTCCAGATATTAAAGACACCGGGTCAACTGCAGTCAAGTCAAGTCATGTGAAAAAGTGACTCGATTCGCCCCAACACTGGTCATACCAATTATTTCAAAAATGACATGCAAAATACACTCATATTCATATTCTTTGGGGCAGCTTCCTTATCTCTCTCAGATACCATCNGCTTTTCCANTTCCACAGTTCGAATCTCAGTCCTCAACAATCCACCGTACAAATATAATTTGTCTGCGATATGAACTTTGCACCCGTTGGTATGCTTGATGGTGAAATCCTCAATGNATTGCCATTTATTTCTTATACCATTGTAAAATACNACCTNATCTGACAATCCACTGAAGGCATACACGGTCCCATTGAATTCAAAAACACACCCCTTTTCATGACTTAGAGTTATCGGCATGTTTGAGATCCGGATACACTGCATGGTCCTCAAGTTGATCTCAAAAGCATCAGAGTTATATATTGTCTCTTCGCGCTGCCACACAGTAAAAGTTTCACCACCAATGACATAAATACAATCCTTCGTACTCACAATAGCAAAACCATAGGAAGACTGTTTTCCATCTCTTTTAATTTCAATGGATGACGATTTGCCAATGTCAATTTCATACAAGACTGCAAAATTTCCTGTAATCATCACCACATATCTCCCACAACCGATACATCTGTTATATCGCGCAGCAGAATCGTTCTCATACAACTTTTTCCAACCCATTCCATTGAAACTTAAGATTGCATTCCCCGTTGTGACATAAACGATTCCTTTATATTCAACTATATCAAGGTTCCAGGTTTCAACACCCTCAGGAAGTCGTGTAAACACAGACCATAACTCTTCAATCATGCTGTACCTGTAGACTAATTTAGTATCCTTATCGCAGGATATAATTCCAGTTGACTTCTCAATCGGAAATTTAGAAGGTTTTTCATCTGAAAGTGTATTACATATTTTGAACATCACCTCCACCGATTCAGATACCAACTGGTCCTGAATAACATGATCTTTGATAAATTGCCGAGGGAGAAAAGAGACGTCAATTGTGTCAAATAAATCAAGAAATGCACATTTTCTTTCGCAAAACACCTCTTTAACCCAGGACACGGTGGCATTCCATTTCAACATTTCATATTCCTTCCCCCAGTTATGCACAAGTGATAACAAGTACAGGAAGTTATCTTTTGGTAATGACAGCAGGTTCTCTGACTCGATAAATGCCTTCAGATTGTCTCGGAAGAAGATTTGGATCGATAAACTCGAGCCACCGATAGCATCTCTTCTACGTTGTCCATGGTTACATTCACGGAAAGAAATTCAACGTAGAGATCCGTCAAATTATGGAGGCAAAAGATATCCGATGCATTTATGAAATCAGTGATGCAGTCCAAAGAAAAATCAGCTTTCCCAGAATAAATGAAGTTGATGCATTGTTTCACAATCTCACCAGGAGTATCGGGAAATGATACAATCCCAGTCTTTGACTCTTTCGTATCACTCGAAAACATGGCTCGGAAATATTCCGATGCGGCAATCAAGACAAATTTATGAGCTTTGACTTCATATAGGCCAGCCACTATGGTGATGTCACAAAACTCTTCTCGGTCTTTCAATGTGTTCATGGAATCGAACATGGATCCTGGATGCAAGGAACACTCCTTAGGGGCCATATTTAATAGGAGATCAGCAGGGTTGTAATCAAGTCACAAGGCTCCGAGTCACAAGTCAATCTCACTTTTATATTTTTGACTCGAGTCAAGTNGAGTTGTGAACCTTGATGTCATCTTGGCCAGTCACAATTGTGATGTCGCAAAACTCTTCTTTGTCTTTCAATGCATTCATGAAATCGAGCATGGATCGTGGATGCAAGGAACTATCCTTTGGAGCCATATTTCATAGAAGATCAGTTAGACACATATAACTAACTATGCTGCAAAAATGTANGAAAAATACAGTATTGCATTCAGTGCAATTNCAGTGTTAGATAAACNGATTAACCGTTTTAATGAGGATCGGTTTAGAGAGGTTGGATNAGGATTAGGTGAAATNCTCCATTGATTAAGCCTAAAATATAACATAGCCAAGTCTTACTCGACTTCNGCTATTTTAACGATTTAAAGTGTACTTNTAGAATGTGTGACCTGAAAAACACCAATTTTCTCACACAAATGAGATGTCATTTAGTAGATATGCAATCAGATTGAGCGAAACACAANGTCATTTCAAATCCATAAAGAAATCATTATGAAGTTTTATCATAACTGAAACTTATTCCATGCTTGAATATGTAACGTCCTCCTTGGAGAGGNACGGCATTCAGTTGAATAATCAGTGAACTACACTTTCACCATTGCAGATCCATGAAGTCGGAAAGCNTGTTCTGTNCCGGCATCCACATTATACCANTTCCGGTTTATCAAATCGTACTTCCCAATTTGATAAGATTTGATGTACNAATCCATTATATAAATCCAGTTGCCGATGTGATAAGCTGCTTTGCATCTTCCATAGTTCATAGATGGCAATGAAGTCCATTGAGCCGAGGTGACATCGTAACATTTAACGATATCTATGNTAGAATCGTAACTCGACCCACCGATCACAAATATCTTTTGATCAGTTGCAACAGCGCCACAGTTACACACAGTATATCCCATTGATTCAAGGTCAACCCACTGTGACGAGGATGGAGTGAATCTGCAGAATGAAGAAACTTCCACCAAATCTCGCCAGCCTCCTATACAATAAATGGAATCGCCAATGATACAAGGCTTGCGTCACAAATTTCTGTAGGCCTTTTTTGCAGTTGAACCCATTGATTTACAGAGGGGTCAAATCTTTCCACATCGTCAGATTCTTCGTAAATACTTCCTCCGATGACAAATATGGATCCTGACAATGTCACTGAGCAAGGGAACCACCCGTGGTCAAATATCATATCTTCCATCTTTTGCCAATTTGAATTTTTTCTCTTAACATTGAGCCGGTGAACGGATTTACTCTCACACATAACATAAATATACTGGTCGAGAACAATCGTTTCAAAACAATCGAAATGCCGAAACTGTGCATCGTGAAACTTGGTTATTTTCTCAGAAATAGGATTGAAGGATCGAATACAATCGGTATCCTCGTCAAAAAGGATTATCAGTTCCTTCTTATTTACCAGTTCAACTGATGCTTTTTGAATATGGCTCCTGATCAAATTGTCCAACTCGGAGTCATGCTTGAAAATGGTGCGAGTTTCTAGAAGTTCTTGCAAAAACACAGGAGAGATTTCGACAAATTCGATCAATTCTAGACATTCATACAAATTTTCCTTCTTTTCGCATCCCTCGATCCACTTGAGCGTTAAAACTAATTTATCTTCTTCCCACAACTTTGATATTGACGACTTCAAGAGAGTTAAGAAGTCACTTCTTTCAACGCTTCCAAATCCAGTCTCATTTACGATTTCCATGCTATTTTCTTGGAAAAATATTCTGCATCTTGATGTGACATCAACCAGTCCATAAATATCACCAGCATTTCTTGTAGAGAAGTAATTCTCAACAGTGATTGATTCTGCCAAAATATCAGATATTGCATCTTTCACATCTTCCAACTGCATCATAATTGCGACATGAAGAAGTTCAATGGTTTTTCCATCTGGAATCTCAAATTTACTCGAATATATAACATCGATGCAACTTTTGACACATTCTGAATCCACATCTTTTAAAACGACTCTTCCTCCGCGACTCTCTTTTGTGTCATGTTTCAGCATGGCTCTAAAATATGCGGAACCAGCCGACAATACATTTTTGTGGGTAGGATACACATCATTTCCGACTTGAATTATGAAATCACAATGTTCGTTATCTTGCTTCATTTGATGCAATTCAGCCATCATAGACACTCCATGCTTTTCTGCATCCAAACATACCATTCTCACCATGATGGCTAGTCACTAATTAAGCATATGCTATATCTAAAAAATTCAAGACATAATCTGTTTTCACAGTAAATATGAATAATCACACGTATCAAATAAAATGAGTCAGACTAGGCCAAACCAATATGAAGTGTCCACATGAGCTGGGGCATTACGATGCGGTGGTCAAAACTGACTTGTGGGTGCTAATCAAAATGTCAAGATTTGCAGTAAGAACCAACTTCAGGGCGGCTGGTGTAAGCAGAAGGACACTCCTTCACCAGGTGGCCATGTCCAAATCAAAACATTACAGAGTACGGTCCTCCCCATATCTTAGGCTAATTACAGAGTTTTTACCACGGCTCAACGACAGACCAGCTACTGCGATCAGATGGGCAATCCTCTATATCAGGGGTTCTCAACCCGAATGCGGCAGACGTTTATTTTGCGGCCCGCGACATCTTTTATTATAAACGCAATTACTACTGATACGGTATTGTTACTCCGGTAATTGATTTAGATACTCACCTCTCTTATTGCACCGTCTCTGTTTCATTTCATTACTCATTATTGAAAGCAGTGGTTCTCAAACTGGGGGCGCGCCCGCATGGGGGCCTGAAAGCATCCGAAGGGGCGCGAAGCTGCGGTTAACTAGAACAAAAATTTGCGCTGCGTGCAATTTATCTCCAGTTCTTAATTGTTGCTCTGTGTATAGTCCGAATTTCATATTTGAGAATTCTCTCATCAACAGCTATAACCTTCCATGCCACCAAACTAGCCGTTGGTATTGCTAGCATTCTGGTTGCATTTTGTGATACGACAATAAGGGGGCACGAAATTTTTCCCTATCAAAAAGAGGGATGTGTCTAAAACAGTCGCCGCGTAGACCAGTGGTTCTCAACCGTCGGTCCGCGAGGACTTTCCTGCCGGTCCGCCAGGTATATTACAATTTTATACCTTAATTTCAAGATGCAATATGTTGAAGGCTATTCCATAAAATAAGTACAACACCAAATTTTAAACTGATTCTGACGTTATTGAGGTGACACTAGGTCTGGAAACATGTTAGATTTGATTTGAAGTTCAAGCCGTGTCATTTGATGACATGCGAGCGACAAGTACGAATTGACTCTCTAAACCGCGCAGTTTGCACGATCATTCGTTTTCGATTCCTTCATTTTAGGCAGGACCGTAACTCCAGCACGCAAAACCCTAATTGAATGGGGCTTAAAGTTATTTCGTGAATGAACATAAATAACAAAGTAATTTTTTTGAAACTTTATCTTACTGTTTTCAATTTTTTCCACGCGTTGCGTGATTTAATGTCACCAAATGCATTGATTGTTTGGTGCCATTCCCCACCAAATGCGCATGATTTATAGCCACAGCAATAGCCATTTTTTCGTCAGCCAATTACTGCGCTATGACACACCAACACATGATTAAGTTTAGGCTAGAGTTACCATATTTCAGCAACCCAAATTCCGGACACTCTTTAGCGCCCACTAGTAGATTTCAAAATGAGTTATAACGTCACACTAGCAAAGCTTTGTTCATAGACCAGAGGTGGTCACGATCCGGTTCAGGAGTATGTGGCTGTGTGTGTTTATAATCGGGACCGAAAGCACGTGTTTTCAGCTTCCTCCCGCCCAAATAAACTTGCTATATGAATTTGGTTTCTATATGCATCCGGTCGTTGAATTATTTGAATGAATTCTGCCAATAATATTGGTCGTTCCATATATCACTATATAGATACTATACTCTCCGCCCACATGATCAGAGTTAGCGGTAGAGCTGGTGGAGGATAATGAGTTCGAAAATACAGGGAGTGTAATTGCACATCGTTAAGTCATGTTCATGTCCTACCGAAAAGACTGTTTATCAGCCTTATATGCTGGTGCGCACCACGGAGCTTTATAAACACCCCACATCCAGTGGTTTCCAACTAGGGATGGTGTGAACGTGAGGTTCACGTTCGCGTTCTGTATGTGAACCTCAGATATTTAGAGGTTCAAGTCCACAAACGAACCTTGGTAGGTTCTGCACTGTGAACCTTTTTGATATATATTACAATTTTCACTTCATTATAGCATCTTTAGTGGAAATTTATTGCATTTCAACTGTGGGCCTGGTATATGCATGGCGCTGGCAGCATAAAAATCAACACTAAACGAGCATGCACCTTGACAAGCTCAAAGATTTTACTTGCTATGTTACAGTTGTTTGCTCGAAATATCCAGCTTTCCGTTTGCGAATATTTAGTGACTAATCTCTGCAGTGAGCTCGACCCGCAATCATACAACATCAAGAGCGAAACGCTACATGTAGGTAGTCAGCGAATGACTCTTATCCATCCAATCAACGAAATTGATATCGTTGTCTGATGTAAAAAATCTAGCAGGCGTACGGGGTCCATCTCGATTTCATATGTTTATTGTATCATAAAAACCAACTCCGTGGATTGGGGTGTTGGCTACTGTTGTATAACTTGTTAAAGGGGTAATATCGGTAGCTAGTAGGGAAACCCGTTTTACACTCAGCTCAATATCAACGTCGCAATACGCGGGACGCCGAATACATTGTCCGGTCTGACCTTGACCGTTGAGGCATAAGCTTATATTCCCTTGCAAGTTCTCGTCGAAATTGTGGCAAAGCGACGCAAGATATTGATTTTCTGGGATGATTATATCAATTGATTGCCCCAGTTGATACATCTGTAGACGTTTAAAACATCAATAGGTATTTCAGCATTGTGGCATTATGTGGCCCAAATCGTCGCTAGATATTGCAAGGCTATCACTTCACTGAAATGAAGGGTTGGAATTAGCAATATGACGTCACGTGACGTCACGTCACGAGGTTCACGTTCGCGTTCACACAGAACCTTTCAAAAAGGTTCACACCATCCCTATTTCCAACCTTTTATGGTCGCGACGCCATCTCCAATTTGAAAATGTTCCGTGGCCCAGATAAAAATTGGACGAGCTGATTACTAAAAGAAGTCAGCACCTTTGCTCAGACTTACTCGCGGGCTAATTTGGAAGCTGAATATGTTCAACATATTCGCAAACCCCCGAATAAAGGCAAACGACCCCTCTTCCGTTTGGAACCAGTCTCTTTGAATGAAGCATTTAAACCGCCTTAACGATCTCTAGGAATATACCGTTCTCATATAATTGCGATTACAGTTAGGCTTATTCCAGTAAATGAAGGTTGTTTATATTTATATTTTATTGCAGATTTGGAGAGGGTGGTAGATTCCATATCAAAATCAATAAATGTGACAGTAAATCGCGCGCAGCGCGAAGAAAAATTTCATGCATCCGCATAAATATTCCTAAAAAAATACTGTTTTTATGCTGATTTACGAAAAAATGATGAGCCTACTTCAAGTCTTCAAAATTCCGGACATTTGGCATATTTTAGAAATTCCACCCGGACGCTAGTTTGAACAGTGAAATTCCGGACATGTCCGGGAAATTCC